>QVOA01020015.1:0-79616 GCA_014825685.1 Pseudomyrmex cubaensis
TAAAAGAACGCTTTATGTAGCATTTTTTACCTGCACAACATCCTGCAACTGGTTCAAACTGCCCAATTACATTACCACTTTTTAAATAATTAAAGGTGTATAATTAAATATAGAGAATCGAGAATATTGATAAATAATATCTATGAATAATGATTGCTTTGTGACTGTAATAGAATAACATTACGGTAATTGTATAATTAGATTGTTTTTTTTCTTTCGACAATAATATCATTGATTTAATCATAACATATATTTTAACAATAATTAATTATTGATACGTCCGCAGCAGCGCATTTTATCACGCTCGTATCCGCGAAGATATACGCGCAAATAATGTTTCAATATATAATCCGCAGTAATGTCGCGCGCAGATTGCCTATTAGGGACCATTTGACCTCTTTGGGGAGGCCGTTTGTGAGGTTAACGCCATGACACGCATACGCAATATTGATTGTCCGATTGATATATAGCTCCAGCGCGGCAACCTACGTGAAGAGCATCTTTATGAGAGAGAGAGAGAGAGAGAGAGAGAGAGAGAGAGAGAGAGAGAGAGAGAGTATTGAATGAGAATTTCTCTTCGCGCGCGCTACCGAATGAAAATTTATTTTCGGTATCTCAGTTATTTTGAGACCCGCGCGTCCCAAAGTGGATTACCTCCTTTACTTTCCCTTGCTTGTGCGAGACATTGATAAATAATACGCGAAATACGCTTACACGCCGTGCGACATCGGGCGCGATTTATAACGTAGAAGGCCTGGAATTCGCTCGTGGACCTCACACACAGATCTCGTTGCCGTTGCTTTGCAGACTTCGAGAAGTCTGCGATGCATTACTCCGGGTTAATTATCGCATCCAAGGAACAGACAGTCGGACGAGCGTAACGAGACTTCGTCCGAAGACGCCGACATCTCCACCGCCTCCCCCGGTTCTCTGAAAATGGAATTCCGCGGCGAATTCCGTAAGCAGTCACCGTTCTAATCGCCGCCATGAAATATTTCCCGACCAAATTCTTTGGCTCTCCTTTTTAACGGGATATTTTTTCCAACCAGATGTTTCTTTCGGTGAGGCTTCTTCGTCCTCGAGAAACATTCCTGTTCTCACAAACGCGTATTCGCGTTTTGCTTCTTTTCTGTCAGTGATATATTTATTTCTGTCTGTGTTTTGTATTTGTATTGTTATTTTTTTTTTTTATTCAGTTTTCGTATTGTATAAGGGATGAAGAAGTCTTTTCTTCAGACGAACAATTAGAAATATTACGCGCGTACATGTAGATAGAAATTCACAGTTTAGAATGTCATTTTGCATAAAGTTGTGTTTCACACGAAATCTAATTGACTCGTGTAAGAGGCTTAAGGTATAAAGATAAGTCTCTTAATCGGTATTACTATTTCGGGAGTCCGCGACGACGGTCCGATGTGTTTGCATTCCCGACGTTCTCCTTCAAGCTCTTGTGTTCCGGAAGAGCGTCTGTGGCTTCCTCGACAATGAGTTTCCGTTGCGAGGAATATTGCGGCACGCATGTCTCGACTGCCGTCTTCTCCTCTCTCTCTCTTCATCTCTCGTTTTGTCATTTTCTTTTAAGCAGGTAAAAAAAAATACCGCCGGAACGAGCGACTTTAATTTTATGGAGATCGTATCGATCGGTCGGCTTGATGAGCTCGAGAAAAATTGCGGAAGAAACGGAGATTCCCCGGACGAATTTATTCGCGTGGAATTTAGTGTTCTCGTCAACATTTGTTTCTTACAATGTCTTTGAATAGTAACAAAGTTTTTTTAGATACATGTTAATTATGATTATAATTTTTACATGTTTTATTCCGCTGTATAACGACTCGATATTCGAGAAATAATTATATTGATGACATCGCCGTCAATGAGAGTTTAGTCGAATAATATTTCTAGATAGAACAAAACGATGTGGAAAACAGAAAAAGTACTTCTCTCGCGAGGTCGAATCATTGCTCTGCGAGATATAACATTGACGCTCTCGCACGTCGAGAGTCGGGAAACTACGTCGTCGCGCGCTACGCCACTGCTCCGCAGTTCGAGACGAGCTCTTTCAATCTCCTCAAGCTGCGGATTACCGGGCGGTGACTTTGAAGGGAAACAAAAAGCCATTGTTGCTGATTGCGTCTGTTTGTTTTCTCAACCCGCCAAATGAACTGCCACACAACGGACGGAGAAAGAGACACAATTTCAGAGCGCGAAGACGACTCCGTCCGTCCAAGGAAGGAGATCGCCCCGTGAAATTTAATTTCCCTTCTTTCTCCGTCTTTGTTTCTCACTCGACGATGACGAACACGCCGCGATGGAGAGGGAATCTTGCGAGGACTTTAACAAACTTGACAAATCGGATTGCGCGCGCGCGCCCGGTCGCCATGGGAGGTGATTAAAAAACGCGGGACACTTTGCGAATAATTGTCGCGGGGTTTACCTCGCGAGTTATATTGTTTGTCGTCTACCGTCGTGGTGATTGCGCGGCATTACAAGGAATCAGAAAAGACTGAAACTCCGAGTCTGCAACTTTGCGATTTGCGCTTTGAAATTTCGAGTAAAAAAGAGACGCACACGTGTGCGACTCTGTACACGTGAAGTTTCTCTCATTTCGCATTCGAGTCGTCGTCGCGTTCAACAAGATCCAAAAGTGTTTGAAATGACGGTCCCTTTCGAAAAGGTACTCTTTCTCTTTTCCTCCGCGCGAAATTATCAATTAACGCGAAGTTTAATTCACGCCGGTGAAGCTCGCCCGTTTAATCTGTGTAATTTTGTTCTAATTTAGTGGGCGTTTAATGGAAGGAGGAAGGAAAGGGAGAGTCTTCCCTTGTACTTCACCATCTTTTCCATTCATTTCTTACTTGTACCGTTCCCTCTGCTCCCACGTCGTTCTTTTATCAGAATATGCGGAATTTCTTTTCTGCATTTTCGCGTCCGCGTCTTTTGTTACATTTTCTTCGTTGCACACCGCGCGTAATTTTCAATTACGACGTAAATTGTTATACGGTGAAGTCCGGTTTTGCAAAATTATATTTTAATATCGTGAGCACGAAAACTGCAGTTCTTTAACGTGGAAAGTTAGAGAAAAACTTTGTGTTGCTTTTGTCAAAAAAGGAAAAAAAAAAGAAACCTGAAGTTAAAGAATGTCTCTTTTGTACGAGAAAATAAGTAAGAGAACATTTCATTGTATATTAGCAATAAGGAGAGAAATATATATTTCGCTCTATTCTGTTCCTTTCGATATATACGCTACTTACCCAGACTTTTGTCGAAAGATAGTTATAGAGGCATATGAATTTAATGAGCAAAATCGGATTACTCGTTATATCGCCGATGGAGAAGCGAGATTCCGTAACGTGATGTCACGCGCATCCACACATACACAAGCGAACTTAATTGAATAGTGATTCCTCGAGGTATATAAAATAAGGTCGTATCGATAGCCCTGCCGTCTCAATGTCTCTATGTTGGCACGAAATAAGTCATGAATTCTTTTAAGTAAAAGAAAAATATATAACGCGCCATATTGAATGTTGCGAGAGAAAGAGAACAGAAAGTTATAAAAGTCTTCTATTAAGTCACTTTTCTCACGAATCGATGAAATTGCACAAAGTGCTTCTACGACGAAGAGAAATTTCATCTTCTGCAATCGGGCAAGAAAATAAAATTAACACTCGAAAAAGAGATGAAGAAAAAGGGAGAGAGAGAAAGAGAGACGCGCGTAATTCGCTCTGACAATTAATATCGACATGAAATTTCGAGCGATTAGGCAGAGCGACTGTCAATGCGCTCGTGTTTACAGCAATTATCCAAATTAATACACTATGAACGCGACGAGCGCGGGGGAGTGTCCCCTCGATTTGCCGTGAAAACGGATAAGAGAGAACACAGGAAGAGAACGGAAACGAGAGGCACGCTCTCGGTACTCGCTCCTTCTCGCTTTTGGGATTCCAATTACTATTCGAGCGACTTCCGATAGCGTTCTCGCGATATCAAAGGGATGCACTTCGCTTTGAGATCGCTTTTGCAGCCTTCAGCAAGGGCAACAATGTTGATTCTGCCGCGACACGTAACCGAGTCTCACGTGGCAAATTATGATCGGATACTCAAACATCCGCGCACGCGACCATTTAATATTAATCGCATTGTCCGTGATAGGTTTATCTAATTAATATTATATTACATGTGTATATTAATATATATTTATATATTATATCTATCATACAATATACAATATTGATATCCATTTTAAAATTTGGTTTTCAAATTTTTAAATTAATTTAGCTTTGCTTCCTTTTAATTGACGAAATACGACAACATCGTATTTGATTATGTCACAGAGCGCGATATAATCAAAGATCCACGATATCGGAATAGCTTTGGGGATTCGAGAATACTCGGTTTTCCACCTTACAATTAGGTTGAATCATTCCTGTCACGCAACGGATCGACGACAACGGCGCATCCCCCTCGGTTTTGTCTCAATAACAGACTAGAATAATAGAGCCTGGCGATAACGATGCAATTAAGTCCTTCTTCTTCTTCTTCTTCTTCGTCTTCTTCTCCGCGTTTTCCTCCCTTTCGCATGGTTACATCTGCCGTTCTCCGGTAATTAAGAATCGTCGCGGGGGTTTTGAATGTGATGTCATCCCGCGCGCTTTATATCGACGATCAGTGTTGCAAGCGCGCGTTGTTTGTATAGCAATTATCCCGAGTGATTCTAATTGTTCTCCGATCCGACCTGCTCCCTTTATTCCGTAACTTGTGACGACAATTTCGTTGCCGTTTAACGTGTTGTTGTTGCTTGCAGTGTTTTTATTTTGCGAGGCATTTTGTGCGCACAAAAGATTCGCATTGCAAATTGTAAATTAAATAATAAATAAATACATTACATATAAACTGTAATATATAGATAATAATATAATTATATAGATAAAATACAAAATTAGTGTGTAAAAGAGAATCCGAGAAAATTGCGAGAAAACAAAAAGTTTTCTCGGTTATAATTTTCATCTCGACGACGTTTATCGGAGAAGATCGGATGCCGTCTTATCATCGTCTGGCACTATCCGTGATCGCAACTCCTCAAAGCAGCAGACTTAGATTAAGTGACCCCTTTGAGGCGGAGTCAAGCCACTTCCGGTTGTATATACTCTGATCTGAGCTAGGTCGAGTGTCGCGCATATAGCGGGCGCGTCTCGTCGCGAAATTAGGAGTCGTCGCGCTTCGTTAATTGCGCCATTTCCATCTCGAACTCCTCTTTCTCTCACACATACACACGCACTTTCATCGCGAATTTTCGCGACTTGACGGGTGTCGTTAATTACTGTGCTGCGGTCTTCCGGCAAATTCCTACCGTGCTGCACTTCCGGATTTACGTTCATACGCGGATTATCGCGGATTATCGCACATGCGAAAGCGCGTGTTTCGCGAAATTGAGATGTTACAGACGGGATTTCGCACGCGGGATCATCAAGCTGCATCCACGTGAATTCCTCACGTTCCGTCTGCATGACGTTTATCCTTTTTCGATGCACACAGACGCGCTCACTCACTCACTCTCTATCTCTCTCTCGTGTGAACTTTCAATTCATGTTTCTACATTTTTCTCACGTTTTTTTCACGCAAACGAATAATTATTCCAGTAGCGCGCGCGGGTGCGAGAACAAATAAAAATTAAATGCAATTGGGTAAGTTACGCTATGTTTTATTTTTCTGGAAATATTTCCGCCGCGCGCGGAACAAAGTGCTATTCACGTAATTTGTCTTTTTTTTTTTTTTTTTTTTTTTTTTTTCGTGAAAAATACCTACCAGATTTTTTTACTTTATTTTACTTAATTTTCCTCTCAAATAAAGAGAACTTCACGACTGCGCGACTTTACTCAAAACTCGGCTTTAAAGTTAAAAACTGTCTCCATACAAGTTTGCGCGCTTCTCAAGACAAAGCACTTCCCTCCACTTGAAGTATGTACACGCAAATACAGTCGCCAAAATCTTAATTATCCGCAAGAGACTCTTTTTCTCTCATGGACGCTTCAGAAAGTTTTTCCCGTTTTTCATTTATCGTGAACGATATCATGATATTTCTCTCCTTTTCTCACTTATATTTTAATTATTTTAATAACAATAGAAATTAACTCAACTAAAAACTCTCTACGGTTTAAAGTCTCCATTACTCCCTTGATTATTATTTCGCGGCTAATTGCGACGGGGAATCGATACGACAATGAGAAAAATAAAGACGAAAAGAGCAGTCGGCTGTGCAATCTGTGTCGAGGTGCGTTAAATCGGGCATTAGCGATTACGCATTACATACCGCCATTTATAGACGCGATCGATCGCCGTTAATTACGCTCTGAGGAAGACACGTGGCGCGTTTCTGATGGCGATTACCAACAAACTTTTGCCTTGAGAGCGAGAGCGAACGTGAAAATACATATCGCGGAAAATTCTAACGTCGTGCACACGTCAATTTGCGAATTAAAATATACTATTTATTCGTCAACAATCGCGTCATCGTGCGAAATAAGGTATTATTATTCATCATTACGAGTTTGTCGCGGCCAATCACACGCCTTTTGTGACGAATGGCGACCGTCGATCAGAAAAGAATTCGTGTCTCTCTTTCTCTTTCTCTCTCTTTCTCTCTCTTTACGGAGAAGGAGGAGGGATAATACCTATCCACTTCCAATGTCCATTTCTTGGACCGTCTACAGCCGGCGACCTGGCTATTATGTCTCGCGTGAATGGCAGCTTGAGAGAAGCCATTTCCGAGCGGCTATTTTCCGCGAACAAAGGTGGTACGAACCCCCGATTTCTTGTTTTTTTTGTTCATATCAATTTCATCACCGGCTCTTTAATTCGGTCTCATTGCAGCCGCTTTGTTCGCGCGCGCGCGCTGCTGTCTTTTCAACGCGCGCGCGCGTCTTAATCGGCCTGTACCGGAGCGAAACGATAAGAAAGGGATTCCGCTATATTGCCGAGATATTAATTTTTTTTTTGTTCCATCTGTTGCAGGTACGACTCGTGACTATCCGACTGTAGATTCTACTCGGTCTGTAGATTCTCTCCGGTGTGTGGTGAGTTGAGTGTGACCTTTACTCGATTTCATTACGATCTAATTGCCGATATTGATTCCATTTTATTGGAATATCATATCTCTCTCGGGTTTTATATTTCTCACTTCGTGCGTTAAAAGCTAAAAGCTTTTCGCGAAAGCAGAAACGCTCTTGCTGATTTCTAACGCGCATTAAAGATCGCGAAAACGAATCTAAGAAACTCGCGGCGCGGCGCTTAGATTTACCGCTCGGCTTCGCTGACGCACGATCGGCGGAACAATGGCGACGGTGCGGAAGCCGCGAAGTAACGGGGCGCCGAAAAATAACGATAAATCCGTCGACAGAGAGCAGGGCGGTGCCTCCTCGCGCGTTCTCCTCCTCCTCCTCTCGTGTTTACGAGTCTCCGCCGAGATATTTCGGGCGCACCCGATAGAATAAATCACTCGGAGAGAGGATGCAGGAGGAGGCCGCGTGATCCACCTACGCCGTAGATCATCGGTAACGATCGGCGTGAAAAACCGGGAAACCGAGTCCCCGGGAGTGGCGCCCTTTCCGGCCGAAGGAAGCGCAAAATTCATCGACGATTCCACCGGCGACGCTTCCGTCGATATTTCCTCATTACAATGGGCGAGGACGTGGGAGAAGGACGGGCGAAGGACGATCTGTGATAGGGAAAGGGGATGACGAGAGCGGATGAAGAGACTAGCGGGACACGAAGGAGTCCGGCACGATGGCCGATTAGACCGCCTGTCCCACGAGAAGAACTTTTCCGGGAAAATCCCTAAGTTAATCTAGAACGATAACGGACGCTCGGCGGAGGAAAATGGAAAAGCCTCATAGATGGGAAACGGACAAGTGGGGAGACGAACGGTTGAAGTGCGAGGGCAATGTGCGCGCAGATAAATCGAGATAAATAATAATCGAGATAAATGTCAGCGGGACTGATTAAAATACATCGTGAACAATATAATTTATTCGCATCGTGTCCAACGTGAGAAAGAGAGAGAGAGAGAGAGAGAGAGAGAATATTAAATTAATATATCCAGCGTGTATACAACGCATCAGTGAGAACGTCCGTCCGCCGCGACCTTAACCGCGCGACAGGCACGAAACACACCGGATTCGAAGTGCGGAATGAATGTAGAACATGCTGTTGACATCCGCGCGCGCAAACTGCAGATGTTGCCGACGGGAATCTAAAATGAGCCCCGCGTCTCTCTCTCTCTCCCTCTTCCGAGCCGCGGGAAGCTAATGATTCGGCCTAACTCGAAACAAATGTCGCTCATCTCAACAGACTCTCGTCTAAGCGCTGCTCCGGCCGGGCGATAAATTTGGCAGTAAATTGTCACGTTAACCGTAACGTAAGTTGTCTTAAACGCTCGGGCGGCGTGCGCGCGTTGCAGGTGCGGCTGACACTTTGTTGCGCTTGCTTATGAAGGTCGGCTTCACGCTTCCTGCCACGTCTTCGGAGTTCATATTAAACTCGACGGTGTGACGCGCCTCGAAAAAGATAAACGCAGAGCGAGTGTTTTCGATTGCGCATCAGACTGCATCAGACTGCCGCATAAAGAAATAATTTCATTATAGGTGAGGAGCAGATGTGATAGCTACTCAATAACTGTTTTATTATGACAAAGTACGTACTTTTCGAACTTTTTTTTTTATATTACGCCGGAACTGAAATTTATTCGAGGAGCGCGATTTTTCGTTGATATCCGTTGAAATTTGATTGTCAAATAGAACGAGATCTTTATAAGCGGTATTTTCGAATATCTCTTTTTTCCGCTAAATTAATTGTATTACAATTTTCAAGTATCGCTTCATTAGCAAAACAAAAGCGTTTCATGCATTTTTAGCCGATATTTAGCGGATATTTCAAGATATAAATGTCACGTTCACGCTGAATGTTCACGCGAAATGAATTACATCAAACACCGCTGCATTGACGCGCAATTTTGATATCAAATTTCAACGATAACGGCCGATGCGCGCGCGTATATCCACTCGAGAGGCCACATGGGACAGAGAAGAATACCGGTGGATGAATATTTATGTATGGATAGCGAGTAGCAACTACAGCCGACACCCGTTGTACGGACTAGACCGGCGTGTCCGAAAAAGGGATATCGATTCATCAATATTTATGAACGTATAAAAACGCAAATGTGATAAAAGATCTTTTGAACGGCGGGGTAACCGTGGGTTATATTTTAGCGAAAACTAGTGTAAAATCGATATAATACATCACTGTGGGATTGATTCAAGTGGCAACTTTAACGCACATAATTTATTATTCGAAATCGCAATTAATTATAATAATATCTTAACACTTAAATCTCGCTCGGTAGCAAGTAAGCCGATTAATAGGTTTCCGTTCGATAAGCGCCGCTAGCAAACGTTCATTTTTATCTTAATTTCAACTTTCTCAAACGTTTTGCTTCTTCAAACCGTCTCTTATTCTCAAAAGAAAATTGCAAAACGAGATGATTTTAGATTAAGTAAAATAAAAACGAGATTTTCTCGATTTCTATTTTCTGCGAATGTACACGACGTATTTATCGGTTATGTGGCCGCAATGTGCCGAGGGCTGTTCTCCAAACCGCAATATAGCGACAAAATTCAGTCGGTACAATATTTCACTGAACTTATCGCGAATTTACGACGCGAATTCTCCGGGGCCACTCGTTAACCGGCAGTTTCGCACATGTGCCTCTCTCGCGGTGCGTTGAACCGAACTCCGCAGGAAATTTATAACCGGCGTCACAGAGAGAGCCGCAGGAAGACAAGAGTGCGCGACAACGGCGGCGGCGGCGGCAGCGGAGACGACGACGGCAAAAGAGGACGAAGGAAAAAGAAGTGCGTTGGACGTAGAAGGAAAGTGAGCAGCGCGCACAGCGCGCGCAACGCCGCGACGTGCGCGCACCACGAGGGTCTAATTTACGTCGCGTAAAATATACGTTTCGATTTGTTGCGGACCGGCTGGTCACGTCGTCGACGTCATTCGATCACACGAAGCGCATCGCGGCACGTGTGTGTCATGCAGCGTCGCACTGATTCATGGCAACACTTACGTCTGCATATCGCTATATCAAGCTGTCATATTTTCTTTCTCTCTCTTTCTCTCAAAATGCGTTATTTCTCTTTATTACTTTATTCGTAATTTATATTATTTATATTGACACGTGTGCAGTGTTGACGTGGTAAAATTTTACGTCATGTTGTTCTGCCTCTCTTAAAGTAGTATTTATATTAATGACTATTATATTATTAATTTATTTTATAATTTATATTATTATTCATAGTGTGACACGTGCATCATGTAGTGCTAATTCTAGACATGGCAAAGCTTACGTCTGTATATTGGTGTATTAATCTGTCACGTATTATATTTCGCCTCTTATTATTTATATTAATGAACGTGTTGTTACACACGTTGTGTTTTAATATTTCGATTGAATCGTAAGCCGGACTCTGTCGACGGCGTTTCCTCGAGACGTCCGATATATCGACGCATTCTTTTCCGGGATTAAAATGTTACTAAATAACCTGCTCGATCACGCGCGTCGCTGTCATGTCCGTCGACGTCTGGCGGGCTCAAAGAGGGATAGAGGACGATGGATGGCGGTCGGCCGGTCCGTTCAATGCGCTCTCTTTGTTTTTTTTTCTTTTTCCTTTTTGCTTGTTGCCTGGCTAACGGGACAATGCTTTAAAGGCGTGTCAGGCCACCGACTCTCTCTCCCCTTTTTCTCCCTCCTTCTCGCTATCTCGCCGAAATTGGAATCTCTCGCATTGTCGACAAAAAGCAGAATTGTCTATACGCCGACGAGAGTCGCAAAGCAGTGGACAGCCGGGCTTTGTGAAAAGGACGATCAAATCATGGCGCCACGCATCACCACCGCAGAAACGCTTCCCTCTTTCCTCTCTTTCTGTCTTTTCCTCTCCCTTCCCCTTTCTCGTTTTCATTATTATTTCCGATAATCGCGCGTCCCCGCTTTTTCCTATATTTCCCGATCACCGGTTGTCCGTGCGGCTGCATCTTAATTCCGACACTTCGCGGAATTAAGATCGTTTAAGAGCGGCGGCTCCGAGAGATCGCCACAGCTGTCTAAGCTCGCGAGACAAGTACGTTGTTTTAATTGCGAAGCAATGAACTACAAAATTTCCCGGAAAGTGTCCAGCGGTAAACTAAATCTTGAGTATAGTACAGTAGATCCAATAAAATTTGTAAATTTGACAAATTCTAACGAAATTGCGGATTGTCATGCAATAAATATACTAAATTTTAATTTTCCAATCAAGGTCCTTCTCCTCATTACATTATCTCGTGTAATAATTGTACGTATACAAATTTATTTATTTATGTAAAATAAATTTTTAGTTTAAATTTACTTTCGGTATCTATTCGTTTTTTTTTTTTTCGATTCGCGCCAGCTTACGTTTAGTTTCGACGGACAGTTCCGCGAAGCGGTCGTAAAATTGAAGGCCATAATTAGAAGAGATAACGATATCCAGCCGTATATATATTTGCCGAGTTAATAAAACGCACCATCAATTATCACTCGTGTGTTTCACGTCTCGACCCCTCTCAGTTCCGTCGTTTTATCTGTCTTACTTTGCGCGAGCAAATGAAAAGATAAATCGCGAATGAGTTAATTCCCGCCGGTGCATTTGCCGCGACTTTATGATGCATTAACGCAACGGACGTCACGGGCATAGTATAGCACGTATTCTCTCTTTCGCTTTGTTTGCCGCCGCGGGTAGCAATTCGTTATCTCTCATTTCGCCAATTAATATTAGTCAAATCCTAATTAAATCGCGCCGCTTAAGAATTTCATTGGCGCGCGAGCGGAAGAGAAGACAATGAATGATAATTAATAAACGTCGACTGTACGTGCGCGAGAGACAAGCTTAACTAATCGTAAACTGTAATTTATTATACATAGATATAAAATTATAAATTAGCAACGCGCGAAGAGAAAGAGAGAGAAACATCTCTTCGAAAAAAAACCATGAAAATTTATTTCTCTACAAAAATTGTTATAGAAAAACAGATTCTTAACATTTTTTTTGTGACAGATAATTTTTTAATATCGTCTATTTGCCGCGGATGATAATATAACATTCGTATGTTAATTTCGGCGACAGCTTGCGCGATACGCATCACTTTTTAACATGTGCATATAAGTATACACGCGCGAATGCGCTTTGATGTTGTTCCCTTCTCATTGACTCCGAATGAAAGGCCGTCGAGCTTTCTCTCTCTCTTTCTCTTTCTCTCCTTTCCCTTCGGCGAAATAATCATCCGCATCAAGGATTTTCCGCGTAATTATCTTGACGATTAACTGAGCGGGCGCGGCTACCACCACGGAATTAATTCCATCCCCGTCGTTACTTACCGTCGCCGGCTTGAAAACAACGCGCGCTCTGTGGCGCGCGCATGCGAAAACGCGAGAGAGAATCCCGAATAATTGCGCTGATAAAATCATTTCTAGATTAACCTCGTCGGAAAAGTTACGTGTGCGGACTGTCTACTTGATCATATATCGCGTTTCACATCCACAATAAGAGTTAATATTAGTTCCGCACAGTTATTAGCTTAATCATCTCGTAAATCACATAAGAAATATAAGTAAAATTATGCACTTAATGTTTTTTTTTTTTTTTAAAGTATTCTTTTAATATTAAATTCTTAATATATTGTTTTCAATTCTCTCAACTGTTATTTAATTTTTTTTACTGGAGATTCCTTTGTGGGAGCCGGCGGAGATTATTTCGCCGTTTCGGACGGTTAATGAATTTCTGCGGGTTTGCGGCGCCGAATTGCCAATTTAGCGACATTCCCGATTCCCGCGGCTGGAAAATTTGGGTTACGTCGTTTTCCCGCATTTGCAAGCGATAATATGCGACGCGAATTCCCGATCGTGTGTGTGGAAGCGCGCCCGTAGCTGTCACGCGCGTGCATTGAATCGCCCGCTGCCGCGCCAGCAAGTTTCGCGAAAATTTCGCCGACCGGTCGGGCGCGACGACTGTTGCCGCCTAATTACCGCTCCGCTTTTGGATCGCGCCAAAATCGATCGCATTACTAATATATACACCCGTCGGAAATTGTATGCCAAGCCAGATGGCAAGGTGAGCGGGAAGGAAATCGCAAGTGAAGGGCGCGAGGGGGAGAACACGGAATGAATGTAATAATCGTGTCAGACGGAACTTATACACGGAAACTGTATTTCCGACATTATAATTGGACGATCCTCTTCCGTATAAACTTGACTACGAAACGTCAGAAAAATAACTGTACAAAAGTAAAGACGAGATATCCATTTTGTCATCGATCAAATTTATAAATTTTTCTTTCCAAAAGAGATAAAACAAATTAACTTAAAAAAAATAAGAAATATAATGTTTTTTTTACATCTCTACGCCACGTTCAATATGTAAAAACGTGCTGTCTGAGAATATTAAGCTAGCCGTGGACATACGAACCAGGGAGAAGGGAGACACAAAAACGAGACGAGAGAAAGAGAGAGTGGAAGTAAAACCACAGTTTGCGCCGGCGGAATATTCACAGGAAGCATCCCGCTAACGACCTTATTAGTAAGAAATCCTGTGCGCGCGGTTAACGTCGGCAGTCGTCGGCACTTTTTCTCTCTCCTCTCTTCTTCCTTTGCACAGTTTTCGCGACGTTTGTAAAGACGACGCGTTGGATCTTGAACGCGGGGGTACGAAGACGGCGGCGACTCAGGTGAGAGAAGGGAGTTAGAATGGTGGACGGTTGGTTTAATAAACTTACGTGCGTCAGGTAAAAGGAGAGTCTTTCACCGAAGGCTATGCAATAACGTGTAATGACGTTATACGCAAAGAAAGTCGCGCTCGGTTCACGGTCGTCGTTGAAGGGTACTTCTTTTTTTCCCCTTTGACCACCCTTATCACCCTCCCGCTTTCTGTCCTATCCTTACACCACCACCACCACCTCCTTTTTTTCCTCCTCCTCCTCCTCCTCCTCTTTCTCCCGTCGTTTCTTCATCTGCACTTTCGTCGTGAGAAAAGATCTCTAGTTATAAAGTCTCCTTTGCCCGACGCTTTTAAACGGTTAAACGGGAAGAAAAAGCTGGCGAGAAACGGGTCCCGGGGAGATGGTAATTGGAGCGGCTGGGTACGTTCGCCGACGATTATCGGAAGATCTGAGAAAAGTACGCGGTGCAAATGACACCGCAGTCGAATTGATACTTACCGCGTCGCGACCCTTTCAGAAGAGAAATTCGAGCGTCGAGACTCACAAGACGATTATCGAGTTTTCATTGTCGATTATATTCAACCGATGATGTTATCGGTTGAAAGAAAAGATAAAAAGAATTAAAAACTCTTTCGCATACACGTGTTAATGAGCGCGCACGCTCATCGTTATTTCTCTATTGCATCTGTAACTTCCTCGATTTACCGCGGTAACGACTACGGGCGATTTTATTTAAAAAGTTTTGCTCTGAAACAAACACTTCTCGCGTGCGTGAATATACGAGAATTCGTTCTGCGGTTTTTTAGTTGCTCGTTTCGCAACACGTTGTGTTCGGGGATTTTTTTTCTTCCAGAAAGCCATAACAGAAAATTAATTCGTTGATCGCTCTAATAATTTTGCTGTCAGGAAAATCAGGCGGAAATTAAATTCGCAGTAATTAAAAGTAAAATTTTACACAACACTTTCGTTCTTCGCGTATATGTATAGAGAGAGAGAGAGAGAGAGAGCGCATTGTTAATTCAATAATGAAATCGCGTAAAATAATTAAGTAAAAATGCGCGTGGTACAGTACGCAGATAATATTATTTGCAATTTTATTGGCTTCACTAATTTAATGTTGCGTCATATACACTCGTTACTCGAAGGAATTGCAGCTCGATTTAATGTATTTTTTTACTATTTCGCGGAGTACTTGCGGATTTGAAGCGGTTTCTTCCGATTCGATAGAGACGAAACAACTCCGATGTTGGCGCAAGATCCCGGAGAAATATGGTCTGTGTGTGCGATCACGCGTGCGGGAAACATATCGAAGTTGAAAATGTTTCCTTCCTTCTCTCTGGGCAATCTCGCAGTCCGAGCACGCTCGCACGTCTCTGCCGAGAGCAAGACGTAAGGGGAAAAGAAAGATGTAAGAGAACATAGGAACCGGACTGGAAGTATTCTTGACACCGAATCGGTCAAGATGTCGAAAACGCCTTCTATCGAATGAAAAAAAATGTGGAGAAGTTCGGTCGACGCCTTTCCTTCCGAGATTTGGTGGTTTATTTCGGAACAGGATAAAGTCCAAATTTCATTCTGATACGTCTCACAAAGAAGCTTTTTCGAAAAAAGCAAGAAAGAAAACAAGATAGAGATATTTTTATTATTATTTTTATTGCATTTGGTAATTAAATGCATTAAAAATTTTGAGACAAAAGAGAATATATAAATTGTATTTTTCTTCAATAACTTCAGCTTTCAAATCCGGTCGAAAAGCAGAGTCATTGTCACAAGTCGGAGAGGAAAGAAAACGTCTCTTTAGTACTTCTTTGTCTCGATTATTTTCTTATTACTTCGAACAGATTTTCCTTACTTTTAACATCGATCGGAGTTTCGCACGTTGCTTTCACGGCGCGAAACAAAACCCGTTGCGGGAAGCGCACTTAGTCGGAGCATTTCTGATAGCCGACGATTGGTTCGTCTCGGGAACGAACACGGAAAGAAACACAATGGTAATCCCCGCACAAGTAGGGGAAGAGGGAGCGAGAAAATAAAGATACTCGAGAGATTCTAGCGCGAAAGGAAACCGGGCGGGTACAACCGCCCTCGACGAGCCCTTCTTGCCGTTAATGCGAATTTAATGTGCCGTCGTTTTCTTTTTCCACACTATCTGTCTTCGCCCTCCCTTCGCACCTCCCTTCCGCGCCACTGCTCCTTTTCCAACCATCATATCTCCCTCTGTACCGAATGCAACAAATCGCGAGCCACAAACCGCCGATCCATGCTCGCTCATCCGCCGTGAAACCATTTCGCTTCCCCTCACGAGAGAAGTGCAAATTACAATGGTGTATACAATCGGAAATATCCGATGTATTATCAAGTAGAAAAGTCGAGCGCTTCGCAGCCGTCGCGCAACACGGTGTGTATACATAAACGATGACTTTTCTCCTTGACGAGCTTAAAATTAATTCTTTTTTTTTTTTTTTTTAGAAAAAAGTTTGATGGTCGTTTGAGAGTTATCGCAAATTCTGAGTTTAAAAACTCTTACACATTGATATATATTTTATATTTCTCACGAAGAAGATTTTGCAATGAATTCTTGACGGGAGAAAAATTGAAAGTAACTTTGGGGAGAAAGAATATTTCCGATGGCCGCACGTTCCATGGACTCTCTCCCCTTTGGAAACGGCACACAATTGACCTCCACGGGAATAACGTGTGCAGCAGTAGCGCGGCAGTTGTGCGGACCGAAAGTCGGCGGTTTCGTAAAGGGGATGTTCGGCGTTTCGATTCCGACGATAGGGGCAGACAGCGGAGGAATCCCGGCGGGAGCCGAGCAACCACGGTTGTACTTTGTTCATGCGGGACGTGAATGTATTTCGAATTCGTCCCAAGAGGAACCACGGCACTTTCTCTCTCTCTCTCTCTCTCTCTCGGCCTGTCCGTCGTGTTTCGACTCGTTTTGTCGACTTTTATTTGCTCCGAATATACGTGTAGTAACCGTATTACGTAACCGCTAAGAGATTCTTCACGACAACGTGTTGGAGAAAAATGCATTCATTTTTGTAATAAAATTTTTATGAATCGACCGAACAATTTTGCAGACATTTTGTTTTAGTTGCCTTTATCTTGTTAATTAAGCAGTAAAATGTTTGTTAAATGCAACAATTAAAATATGAATAGTTTTTAGTTTGGTTTATTTTTTGAAGTTTTGTGAATTTTGTCAGTACTCTTTGTCGCTTTATTGAGGAATTTTGAAATTCTCTTTGACTTCACAAGTTTTTTTCCAGCGAATGTGAAATTCAATTTTTTTTTTTTTTTTTTTTTTTTTGAGACTGCATTCGCGGAATTACCTGTTTCGTCGAATAGATGTATCAATTCGGAAGAGAGACAAAGGAAGTTCTTGTGAGAGAGAATCGGCGAATAAAGGACGCGCGCGCGTGATCCTAATGGCATTTCCTCGAGTGTCTTTCTGGAAAAAGGGATTGGCGGAATCGAGCCGATGGTATCTGTGAAAACGGTTCGTATACCGCCGGCGGGATAACGATGTTTGCTTTCCGGGGAAAATCGCGTTGGACACACGCTACCGCGTGTCTTTACACGGGCGATGCAATTGGATTGCGAGGCTTTTTAAAAAGAAACAGCAGAACTGAGGAGTCTGTTTTCCGGCCGTTTAAAAAAAAAACAAAAAAAATTGATGTGTCCGAGAGATCGTAGGTCACTGTGCTGCGGATCTTTGCGCTGAAATTTTTGCTCGTACGTGAAATATACGTCGCGCGCGTGATTTTCTCCTCTGAATTATAATCGCGATATTTTCTCTTTTGTGTCTTCTTAATTGAAGAAAATTCAGTTGGAGATGAATTATTGATGTCTGAGCATAAATTCCCGGGCATTTCGGAGAAAATTGCGAGATGTAATGCGCGGCGCTTTATTCTTCACCGCGTTGCGGTGTGCTCGGGCCATCAGTTATCGCGATTCCGATCAGTTACGGCGAACAGTTTCTGCTGCCGCGGCGGAAAGAGATCTTATAAAATCGGCGTTCACGGATGAATGCGTTCCAATGTTCTAACCGCAATTCAATAACTCGCCGTGATTTAGCCCGCTTGCGGAAGCTCGTTACCACGGCAACATGATGTATAAAGTGCAATATAACCCGGGCGGTTCTTCTTTCGCGATCCAATCGGCGGTCGGGACTCGACCGCAAAACTGCATTAACGTAACGAGCTTATATATACCGATCGTCCTGAAACAATATCGCTCCCTCCGTGCGTTTCTGTATTTTCGCCAAATAAATTCTGCAAATTTCAGACGAGAGCGCAGAGAAGAAGCTTTTGCAAGGTGAACCGGTTAATTTGGAAAAATATCAGAAAAAATCTTATTTTCTATTTTTTTTTTTTTTTTTTTTTTTTCCTTCTCATCCCCGGGAATACGAACGAAATTTAAACTCGCGCTGCAATTTTTCTCCCATCTTTTGTATGAAAATGCGGCAAAAACGGCGGCGTGTAAAAACGCGAAACAACGCGCGCGCTCTGTTTCTTCCCGCGCGGCTCGAAAACGATTACAGCGAGAGGATCGTGTCGACGAAAAGCTCGTTATTGCGTAGCCGCAGCTGCATTATATTCGAGAAGAAACGGCGCGCGAGACAGTGACGAATGCGCGTGCAAGGCTGCAGCTTTCGCAAAACCGGCGGCGCGCGCGATCGCGGCCGCAGTTGAGGATCGTAATTCCCTCGGTGGTCGGAGGATAAAGGGGGGAGGAAGGTGGGGGGAGAGAAAGGTGGGATAACGGGGGAGGTTTTGGTTGGAAAAACAGCTCTCTCGGGCACATTGTGAAGCTTAGAGTGTCCGACAATCTAATTATGCGAGCGTGTAGCACACACCGGCGCCGCCGTCGCGGATTGAACAACGCGCGGTTTCTCCTCGCGCGCGCGTTGAATTGCATCCGCGACAATCCGGCTGCGCGGCTTTTATGCGTCTCGCCGCGGGCGTCTCACACCCTCCGCCGCCGATTTTAACGGCGTCCTCCGTGACAAAAAGGCAGAGGAGTAAAAGGTGTGCTTTTCTCGCGGGGGTGCGATGGCGATGGCGATGGTGGTGATGGTGGCGCGAGTAATTTAACGCCGAAACACAACGAAAGAACACGCGGGGCGATTCACGGCTATTCAATAACTCCAGGCATTATTTAGTCTCTCCGGCAAGCTCGTTACCGCCGAGGTAACGTCGTCGTTCCTCTCTCGTCCTCTCGTCGTCGGTTAACCAGCCGGCTATAGGCTCAATTCACTCCTCTGTCCTGGCGTTCTCTCTCCCTTCCTCTTTGCCCGGGAGCCCCGCTATTAATACTGCCGTGCTTTCTTTGTTCGCGTTTCCCGCCGATAGCAGGAGCTCGCCAATGCCGCTCAGTCCCCGACCTTCCTCCTCCTTTCTAACGCTGTGTATTGCCTTGTTCTCCCTCGTCGCTCACGCTTAACGCTAAATTTACCGGTGACGCGTTTACCTGTTAACGTTAATATTTGTTTATTGTCAATTTAACGTTATTAACTTCGCAAAATGTGTTCGCACGTAGTGTAAATTTTTACACATCGTAATCAGAAGACTAGAGCGACAAACAAGTGCCGTGATCTTCTCGGAGCTTCTCGCGCTCCGTGACTACAAAACTCTCCGTCTCGTTAATTTACTCCGGCGGTTTAATAACGTCGGCACCGACGACACCCGCGCAATTCGTCCTCTCGCATTGACATTCCGCTCGTGTCACGAGCTAGAAGAAGAGGTCTCGGGAAGAGATGAAGGGCGAGATGGAGGAGGGTATAGAGACGCGGCAGGATTAAAATTCCGCGCGCGACGAGCGAGCGAGCGAGCGAGCGAGGTGAGCCACCGCGCGCGCGACGCGACTTCTCGAAGTTAAATTAAATCGTGGCGGGTTTCTTCCCGCGAGCTCGTGACGTTCAGACGATAGGAGAAGAAGGGAAAAAGCACGCGCGCGGAGACGGAGTGAATGGGATATCGCACGGTGTACACGCACCGGAAGTTATTATCCTCGCGGACGCGGCAACGACATCGTGAGAGCATCAGCGCGATCGTGTCTCGCATCTGTTCTCCCGGAAATCGAACTCTTAGGGAATTTGGAACTTATATTTATCATTTAGATTAAAGTTGTCTTCCGAGCGGGTTTGACGCGCCGGTTTATAATGCGCTTACACGCGACGTCAAACACGAAACTGACGGCGAAGTCGAACACGCTAATGGTAAGTCGGAGAAGAACCGACAAGCGTGAAAGTGTGAATAGTGCGGGTGATTAGCGGACTTCTTGCAGGACTTTATTATACCTGAGAAGTTCGAGAAGCAGATGTTCTATAAATCAAGCGCGATATTGTCCGAGACGTACGAGAGAGTTGAAACAGCTGTTCATTATTTTTTAACGCGTTGATACATTTTGAGCGTCAAACAATTTGTGATTTTTCTTAACAAAAGAGTTGGGAAGTTTTTTATTTTTTACTAAAACTAATCGCAACTAATTTCTGCAAAATTCGTATCGAGGCGTCGTCAATCTTCCCGAATGCTTTACAGACCGACTTCGTCTATCTTTGTGATCTAAGATAAAAAGAAAAAAAAGGAGCGACATACGACAAATGCCACAGGCGGAAAATCGATCACACGCGACGTAGGTGTTGTCGATAGAAAAAAATAAGGTTTGTAGATGCTGATTGAAGAGTTTCGCGCGCGGAACGAACGCGACGCGCGTTAAGCGATTTATTTATTATCCGTCGAAGTGCTGTAACTTGTAAGGGATATTGGATATTCTTCTATACGAAAATGGTCGCGGAAATTTAACTTCTAACGAGAAATGATGATGCACATCGAAGCGAATATAATGTTTTCGCTCATGCAATATGCCGGAACTATCGATCATCGTATAGAATATCGCAGAGATCGACTATTTATTAAATTTAAAAATTGATTAAACTACATTGATTTTAAATTTATCCAAAACAAATTATTGTATTGTTAATTGAGCTATTTAAGCTGATATAAAATCGCGACGAGAGAAGGAGAAACGCGCTACAAATTATCGGAGAGAGATACACGAAATGTCCGAGAGAAATTTTCCAATCTCATTCGAAACTGACCTGCAGCAGAGCGAAGAAGGTTAAAGGCCAACTTGAAAGTCACTCGAGTTTAATTATCGCACTTGTCCCTCGGAGAAAGGTCTATTCTCTCCTCGTTCTATTTCTTTCTCTCTCTCTCTCTTTCTCTCTTTCTTTCCTTCTATCTCTTTTTCTCTCTCACTTCTCCATCCATCCTCTCTTTCTCCCTCTCATCCGGATGCGGTATTTTTCTAGATCGCCTGACTCGCCTGCGCACGGATGAAAGCGTGTCCTTCTTTGCGGCGCTTTGCCGGGAGTTTCATAGTTATCAACGCACGACATACTTTAAGCACTTGACGCACCTCGTCCCCTGTTTGCTTCCTTTAGCGCATTGTCGCGAAGCTCACTGACCGGAAATACGGACACCCTTGAGAGAACCTACGTTCGTACTCCGGGTTATCCCGCTTTTGTGTATAACGCGTGTTCCTACTTCGCGCGTATGCGCCACCCGGAAATATCGTTCTTTCTTTTCTTTCGTCAGCGCGAAAAAAAATGAGGAACAAAAGTTTCGAAGATGGCGCGAGAAGTAAGTCGTTTGTCTTTTCCACTGCGCGCCGAGCATGCTCGTGAATTTTAGGACACGCGCGCGATTCTCAAAAACATTTATCGTCACGAACTGCGGAATTTATAGTTCTTCGAGATTTCTTAATTTAAAAAAAAATAAATCAATTTAATAATTCTGATAAAACGACTTAAAATAATTTTATATATACGTGTATAGATAGAAATAGAAAATTGCATATATAGAAGAGAGAAGAAAAATTAGAATAATGATATATATATATGAATAGATATATAAAAAAATAAATTTCTATGCATGGAACTGAAATAACATCTCGCTAGAAATTAATTAATTCAAACTTCTCGCAAGATTTGTTTGTACAGAATCAATGACGATTGAGCAAAAATATTTGTACTTATTAAGATTTATCGTTAATTGAGCGCGCATTGTGCGCGCGCTTCTCTCTAATCCCGACAATTTTTAATGACTATCAGTCTCCTTCGCGACGCGAATTATTTTCTTTCTAGAACCGCGGCCGAAATGAGCAGAGAGAAGGCTCGGGAGTGCGAAATTAAATGAAATATGCAAAAGATTTTTCTTCTCTCTTTTTTTTGGGAAGGTGGGAGAGGGAAAAGAAGGGTAGAAGCTGCCCGCGGGCCACGAGTCTCCGGTACGGCCGGAAGAGAAGTGCTACGTAACCAGAACTGAGAGAGGATAGGACACCGCCGCCGGTGGTTAAAGACCGACGACGGCGAAAAAGGGCTGAAAAAGAGAGACAACCGCGATGGATAAATACAATAGTTTGCTGAGACAAAAGGAGCGTATTTTATGGGAGGGCGCGGCGCGTATAGCTGTTACGGTTTGTGCGAGGCGTCGTCGTCTGCTTCTCGTTGTACTGTACCGCCCCGGCTCGTAGCGATACATCGCACACATGCGGTAACTTCTCCTTTTACCTCGTGTCCCGACTCGCGTAACTCATATTATCCCGAGGCGCGATTAGAAATTTGCGGAACTTCTCGTGAGATTTGCACCGGATTTCAGAAATATGTATTTTTTAAAAGCTTATTTTTTCACATTATTGAATTTTGTAAAAAATACGTAATATTATTTTATTTGCCGGAAAATGTTTTGCGGAGAATATTTTTCCCATTGCGAAAGTCAACGAATTTTAATTAGTCGGCGGAATTTCATGATTTTCCTCTCGATATTGAATTAATCGAGCCGCGGTGAAGAGTGATTTTTGCATTTAAATACTTCTGTATAAAACGTACAATTCTAAATATGAAGATGTTAATAGGAAAAAAACAAAAAGGAAATTAAAAAAAGTCAAATTTAGTTCTCTCGTTCCTTTAATCGATATTCTGAATATTTTTCCGTGTTTTTAGTTCGTGTTTCTTGTTGTGCTCGTTGCCCAATCAAATTGCACGACTTTGTCGTTCGCCCACACATGGCGCGCGGCAGACCGATCTCACACAAGCCCGGCAAATTTGCAATCGCGCACCGCCCTTGTAAATGCACTACATTGCATCATCCCTCTCTCTCGCTCTATCTCTCTCTCTCCCTCGGCATTATTAATCCGCTACCTACGATCGCTTATCGTCGGCGACATCTGCAGTCCGTACGGCCGCGCCACCGCGAGTTATAAATCTCGTCGAGACGACGAGAACAGATCTTATCGCGGGCGTCTCCAGTCAACTGGACACTCCCCGACACAGCCGGAGTCTCTCCCTCTCCGTGTACGTCTTCTTATCGTTCATCAGTCGCGTTTAGCAATTAACGAGCGCCAACGAGCACGAAACGATCGTCATTCGGCGAAGTGGTGTGCGGGCGCCGTGACCAATCCCTTCGTTTACCCGATTAAAGGCTCCGCGTCTTGCAAACGAGCGTTTCATTTGCGCCCCATAATGAATTCAGACTCCCGCTGCCTTTTTAATTCATCGCTAATAATATGGCGTCGCGGACACTGTGTGTGTGTGCGTGCACTTGCTGATAAATTGCTCGTTTGCGTTATTACGCGCCGCGCACACGCGCGCGATTTCCTTGAAAACGAATGACTCAATTAAACGAGTCCGACGTAAAAGTAAATTGAAGAAATTAACACTTGCAATTTTTTACTGGTTTGAGAACATTTGTAAAACGCGCATTCACGCGGAGATCTCGGAATCTTGGTTTAACAGGCGCGTCCTTCCGGACGTTTCGCGGCATACGTGCGTCAGAAAATCGGTGGCCCTGTTCGTCCTTTGGTGAAGGAAAATCGACCGGTGGCGAGGGTGTCACGCTTCACAAGACGCCTCCATCACGATCTCTCGTGTGGAACGAGGCGCAGTAATCCTTTGGTTACTCACGCATGGAGAATGCGCAGCTACCGGACAAGAACTCGATAAGCCCCGTGAGACAACCGGACGGCCATCGTTTATCGACGTATAAAAGCGGAGAGATAACGAGAGAGAGATGGAGAGAGTAAAAGTGTGAACGAATTACGTACATACCGTCGTGCCCCATTTTTTGCGGAAGAAATGTGCCAGTGGTTCGAAAAGACTCATCTTGAAAATAAATGATAAAAAAGATAAAGTTCCTCGAACGGATATAATTAATTACGCATCTAATTAAATAATAATTAGGTAATATTTAGAGTAGAAAATTTTTATTTTATTCAGATAATTACTTTAACATCTTAGGAAGATAAATTTATCACACTGGTGAAAACAATCGCTAGTGCGCAGTCGGTTACTTTTTTTTTTTCTACACATAATATGGTTTTTTAAATTTGAATTATCGTTTTATCATACTAATGGCAGTTCTGGGACATTCTGTCAATTATTTCGTCAATGAACGGCACACACAGATGACGGATCATCTGTGTGTTTATTCGAGGGATTTCACTCTCGGGTACGGAGAAACATCCGGCTTACAGAACACGCAACGGTCTCCCGATGTCTGCGGGAAGGACTGCCGGGAATTATCCGCATTATCCCAGAATTAGGCGTACTATGCGTAGACTCGCGCGGCTGTTTGCCGCATACGCACCGGAATTACAAAGCATCGGGATACGAAACATGATCGCTCATTCCGATTCATTCCTGTTTCGCGCACAGAATAATGCGCCCTTCTGCCGGCGAAGTTTTAATGATAAATTGTTTGACGAATCCTCTCGATTGCCACCACCGGCCGAGATTTAACCGGGCATTTAATTAATGAGCTAAATTTACCGTCGCGACTGTGAAAACTTCCAAAATTTTCCGTACGATTTGCAATTTACCGTGTGCCATGATCTCGCCTTTCAAGATACTCGCGCTCTGATTTATTGACGAAGTTTCGTAATTACGGTGACTCATAAAATTAATTATCTCGACAATTCTAACAAATTAGTTCGAAAATTTAACAGAGAAACATCTTATTTAGATGATTTTTCTCTTTCTTTTTTTTCTTTTTTTTTTATCTAAAATGCTTAAAATTATATTTGATAAATCGCACGGATCAAATACGTCTCTTCACGCACACGCGCGCTCCAATATATTAAATACTTCGGGAAGAATGAACGACGTTCTTTAAAAGAATTATCGCGAGCGAACGCTCCGACGGACCAATTATCTCCGACATTTGCGTGAAAATACGGTTCTCGCACTCAACGAACCGAAGAGAATAAGGGAGCCACTTGTCCGGCATAATCTGTGCCTTTTTTTTTTTCTACCCAACGACGACGACCCTTGCCGCCTTTTTCGTTTCTCCCTCTTATGCGGAATCCCCGATGTAGCGAACATGTCTTTTCCACCCCTCGTGGCAAAGTTCCACACATTGTCCCGTGTGTGTGTTATACAACAGCGCCGGTATAATAATATGCCGAGTATCGGCAGGTCTGAAGCAGCGCGCGCGGTAGGCGAGAGAAAGCATCTGGAATTTAAATTCTTCACCGCGGAATTCTCCCTTTAGTTGTGCAAGGGCGCAGCGCGGTCGTCGTCGTCGTCAGGAGGGGTAGTGGGTTTGAGGTGGCGAAACTCAAACGGCGCGTGTGCACCGTTGAATTTTGCGCCACGCATTTCCGCCGCGCAAACACACGCACACGCGCACTACGCACACACATAAATCGAGTGTGTGCCACGCACACACTATAGGTAGAGGGGACGAGTTGGCGATTTAATCTTTTTTGCAGCGGCAGCACAGCCGGCGGTAGAACGCGCGCCTTTGATGTAAAAGCGAGCGAGACTCGATAACTCCCGGTCGGGATTTTCGTATAGCGCAGCGCGCGCGCGAGCTCTGAAACAGGTGAAAAGTCACATTTGATACGCCGCGTCGCTTATTCACTTGAACCGGGGGAGAAAAAAAAGTGGACTTGAAGTTGCACGCGAATGTTGTTTTTCGCAAAATGCATACGCCGCCGGTGGAAATGAATAATTTGTTATACTTTATCAGAACGCGATATATACTTTGCATTTTAACGCTTCGCTAAATCGACAACTTGGTTAACAAGCAGTTAAAGAAAACTTCAGCGCGAACGCAGAATCGAGACACTCGCGAGTGAGTTCTTCGTGATTCGCGCGAGTTTCAGCAAAGAACGAAACAAAAACTAACGAGAGGGAGAGACAGAGAAAGAAACGCAGTTATATTACGCGATGCAGTTCCTCGACTTTTTTCCACCCTCGCAATCTCATCCCCGCATTTTCGTTTAAACACAGTTTAGGGCGCAATAACGTCGTCTGGCGCTCTGCCACCGGACGAGAGACTTGTTACCGATTCCAGTCGCGTCTCCGCATATCTGCCGGGCCAGTTCTTGTAAATTAAAAGTTCTCTTCATCTCCGTCCTCGCGCGCTTTCCTCTTTCTCCTCCGCCACCGCGGAGAGATGCAACGAGACGGGGATAGCATATTTTCTCCCCCGCGCCGCGTTGATAAAGTTGTTGCTGTCAGAAACACTCGAGTCCGAGCAATTTCAAATATACGCGCCCTTTGGCTCTCGCATCCTCGCGACCTATGTCGTTTATATTCTTTCGTCCTTCTTCTACTCTTCCTCCTCCTCACCACGCGGTGTAGCGTGGCAATCTGCATCTGTACGCAATTCGTTTTTTCACTCGTAATGAGATGCGTTCGCGGACATACTGGGAAACGTGCTTTGCGCGCGCGTGTGACTCGCCTGCGCAAATATCGCAGGCAATTAAACGATGTTTTCATTGGTTGGAAAGCACGTGATTATCGGAAGAGAGTATCTCTCCGCGGGTTTGATGGAGGCAAACAAGGTTTGAAGGAGCTTTAGAGCTCCCGTCGGAAATAGAGGCAATTTTTGCGCTTGTGTGCGTCAACATTCGTCGTTGTTGTTCTATCCGTCGCGAACTTTTCTCTTTTTTTTTTTTTTTTTTCGCCACACGCGTATCGTCCCTTTGTGTTTCGCGCACACGACGATACTCACTCTGCCTTTGAATTATTTATAAAACACGCGCGGAGCGTTTTAATTATTCGCTCGTCTCGATTCCGCATTTCGCTCGTTTGCTTTCTCGTTGGTCGCGACATTTTTTCGCGATTTTATGCCATTATTATTACTATTATCTCATATCGCGAAGAGGGAGGAGAGGAGCGGAAAGTTTGCGCATTTTCTTTCCAAACAAACCGCCGCATAACAACGCATATTCTTTATTTGCTCTTTACATCGCGATGTATAAACTCGCGCGGGGATGATTTTTTAATTATTTGCTTTTTCTTTCTCTCTCTCTTTCTCCTCTTTCTCTATCGTTTCATCCGGATCTCAACAAGATTTATTTTCGAGCGAATCGCTAATTACGGATTCGGGCTTTTAACGTTTTCCGCGAAATCCCCAAGGCGGTCGCGTGCCGCGGAACATCTGTCGGGGAGACACGCGTAATATCGCACGCAACGAAAAGCAAAAGCGCAGGAAAGCATAAACACTCTCGCGACGGCGACGACGTTCTGAATCAGCGCTTACGCTCGACTTGCCGCCACTCGACTTTATGCTTTAACCGTCGCATTGTAGAGGAAACATTTTGAATGAAACGCTCGCTCGTTCAGGAAATAAAAATTTTACACCCTCTCGGGGAGGAGAGAGAATATTTAAAAGCTGAATCATCAAATCAAATGCAATTTTTTTCCTCTTTTTGTTCCGATCAACGGATAGGTCTACTTTCGATGATACACTCTGTACAATCCATCAAAATTCTTCACAAAGAGAGCCACTCGCTTAAATAAAGAGCAGCGCTCGAGCCCATGAAGCGCGTGCAATGGACGAGCGCCATTCGAAAATGCTGTGCCAAACGCCAGCGGGTCGTCGGGGATAACGCGATCAAAAAACACGATAAAAACGCGTTAAAAATTGACGATGATATCGCGGAAAAAATCCGGTCGGGGGAGGGAGGGAGAAAAAAAGGGGATAAATAAATACATGTGAAAGAGAAAAACGCGCGCGCGGAGATACGCTCGACACATCGCGCAGACAGCGCGCGGGGATCAACGAGTGGGATTAATAAAGTTTCAACGGAGCGCGTCGTCGTCGTTTTTTCACCACTTCACTTCCACTCGAATCCTTTCATTCGACGTTTTCCACGCTTATTAGCGCGGGGTCGACGCACAGTTCAGCGGGTTTTCGACGCTCGATACGACGAATTTTTCGCGTGGCAATCCCGGGACTTCGAGCCGCGTCCGCGTGTGCGTATCGAGAGACGTCGAATGGCGGGAAAAAACGGGAGCGGCTGATGAGCATGGATCAGCGAAAAATCGCGAAAATGACATCGGGCGGACGGTCTGGCTTCGGCTTTCACCCCCGGAAATTTTGCGGCAGGGCAGTCTCTTCCGTGACCGGCTTCAGTCGCGTAAATGTCACGAAATGTATTGCAATATTCTTTCACTCTCTTTAAATTAAAAGCAGTAATTATTAATTAAAACACGCGTACTTACAAATTCTAATGAAAAAGTTTTTGAAACTGCTGATAAAAAATTTGCAAATTATTTAACGAGAGGAAGAAAAAATTAATCTATAGCGTAGATAATTGTATGTCACGTAATTGCAGAAACAATTGCATTGCAAATGCTGCATTTTCTCTCCGTTTCCAATAAACAAAAAAAAAAAAAAATTGTCTGACTTATAGGAGTCAGTTTGCTCGAATGTGGCGCGCCTATTCGATATTGCGACATCGCTTGTGACTTTGCATTGAAGGAATGTAACGTGCATGTAATCACACGGCTCATGAGCTATTAATAGTTTATCTCGCGATTTCACCAGCGTCGCGAAATATCGATGCTATCTGGGGAGAGGCACAATGGGCTGAGCGGGAGCGAGCGCGCGTTCATATCGCGCGAGGGCATTTTTCCTTCTCGACGTCTTTTTCCATACGATCGAACACACTTATCGGGTATTATATCTGCACACGGCCCGACATCTCGTCTCTGCGAAATAAATCAAATCTCCGTCGGAGTGATGCCCGACGATGCGGCGCATATTTTCGTATCGTCGTCGCGCGTATACACGCTTGTCATTTGTATGTGTCAAAAACTACTTTGGAGAATGCAACTTGGGAGGAAAACACAACTCGAACAAAATAAAATAAATAATATGCGTACACAGAAAATATATCGTACTGCGATTAAATTGTATGACAAAAAATTTGCAAAAATGCAAAAAAAATCAATTTTATGAAATTGCTCTTCTAAAATAGTGCGTTTACAAAAATAATAGAAACGGTCAATATTTGTAAATTTGCTGTAAAATTGATTTTTTTTTTCTTTCGAGAGAGAGATGATATTTTTATTGCACGCTTCTCTTGCGTCGAAAAGAGACGAGTCTCGGAAGATACATTTCATTTTTATGTTCCAATATGAGATTCGAGGGAGGGAAATTCCATCCCTGACGCAAATCGCATCATTCGTCCTCGTGGCTGCACAGCAATGTGAGGACTAGTATCATAATTTCGAACGGAGAGAACTTCTGCCTTTCCTCTCGTAACCTCCCACTCTCCCTTCTTTTTATTGCACTCTCTCGATGTCGAATGTCAAGCGAGTTTACAAAGTGGCGGATCTGACGTGGAGACCGTCTAGAGACGATTGACTCGATGGAAAAACACCGTTAAAATTTCACTCTTTCGTCCTCTCTCCGTATAAATTTTCAGGAGATTTTAAGTGTGAAATATATTTTATTTTTGATAAAAAAGTCGTGTAACAAAACAATTTTACAAAACAACAATCGCATCGAAGAGTATCGTTGTAACGCATGTGTAAAATCGTCTTCAAATTAAAGTCGATTGTCGAACCGGTTGTATTTTTTTTTTAAACAGGAACTGACATTCGTAAAAATATATCATGTGCACATATTATTCCGTTCGATCGATTCGTTGTGTGTCAATTTAATCATGTTATCGTATTTATTTATGGATGTCATAACTTCAGAACCGATATAATAATTTTATTCACATATATATATGTGTGTGTATATGCGCGCGCGCCTGTGTTTGTGTGTGTGTATACGCGATATGCATAGCGGAGCAACGGATGAAATGATTACAATATCAATTTATCGTCTATACATTGTAAACGATACACAACGAGCGAATTGACACATTACTAGATTGAATTATTAAAGTGTATATCGAAGCGCGCACATTACGTTTACTCGATTGATATGTTATATCTAATAATGCGTATTATCTTGCGCAAACCACAGTTTGTTAAGCATTTATACAACGCTTCGACCAAATATTTAAATATTTAGTGGCTGCTGCCACTGTGAAAATGCGCGCGCGCGACTATTTCTGCGATGTGAATTTATCAAAAAGTTGCGCACCGAGAAAAATACGCGACTTAAGACTCCCTTTACAGAGAGAAACTTAATATCAAACACAATTTCTCGGAGATATGTTAGTTCTCGCGCCACCAAACTCTCGAACTCACAGCCGTGCACGTTTCGCGTATATCGAATTTATTGTTTTAACCGACAACTTTCCTCATATCGAAGTGGAACAAACACACGGTCGAGTTTCGCCACGTGGCCGATCGATTAAAATCCGATCGGCAGTTCTTCATCGAGATGGAAAAAAGAATGAAAGACAGAGAGAAAGAGTGAAAGAGAAGAGTTTTATTTTCATATTTCCCGAGAGAGAGAGACAGAATATTGCGCTGTTCGATACTCGACCGGTTCTGATAATCTGACCGCCGCCGCGAGCCGCGTGACTCTGTCAGAACGTCAGAATAATCTCGGCCGCACGTGTCATCGCATAGCGTTCACGCCGCCGCGCTTTGGTTTTGGCCCGACATGGTCCGTTTTCATCGGACGGGCAGCTGTCGCCGCGTTTCCGTACCGTCAAATTTCCGGCTCGTCCCTCCACTCACCTCGCACTCGGCCCGCCCCTTCGATTCTTCCCCGTTTGCAACGAACCGCACGAATCTGGTCACCGATCCTTCGTCGGGGCGCGTGACAGCCGAATCTTTTCGTAACGAACACCATTAAATACAGAAAATGACCAACGTCCGTGTCTAACAAATTGCATTTTGATGTAATTTTAATTTTATTTTAGATTAACGGCGAGGTGAGAACAATGTAATTTATCAAACGAGCGATGTTGAATAGGCGCGCGGCTCGAACAATCCGCGTGCATATACCTATCGATCTCGCAGCCGCGACACTGTCGATGATTGATTCCCACGCACTTCCGATGTGTGTGTGTGTGTGTATATATATATATATATACAATATATTCATGCCCGAGAGATTCTTCGTCGATTCAGGGAAAAAATTCTTTGCGCGTGCAGGGAGCGGGACGGTTACCCGCCTTCGCATTTTGTCGTCGCCATTCCGACATCAAGTTTGCACAGGACGACGACGGTCGTTAGGATGGGTAAACTTCGAGTACCGCGGGTACGCGCGAGACTCTTTTTACCTCCGTCGGCGACGGGAATTCCCGGGTTCGTCCTGCCGCGAACCCGGAGGTTTCTCGCACGACCCTTCACGATTGAGGGTTCGGAAGTGTATGTGTGTGTATGTGTCAGGCGTCTCTTTCCCCTCTAAGTAAGCCTTCCGGCGTGATTCGAGTGCGATTCCGAACGTGTTCGCGACGGGCGTGGCTGGTAAATAAGGGGGCCCCGGTGAAGTTGGTAAATTCTCGCTAAATCGTGGGCTCTCCTCTCCCCGTTTTTTTTTCTTCTTTTTCCGGGAGGTTTCACGCAGGAATTTTCCGTCGCGACGCCGCCGCGATGGAACGGAGGATGGAATTTATTTCGACTGTAATCGTTTAATCTATCGGCGCTTGTTTATCTTCCTCGTGTGCAAATAGCAGATGGATTATAAAGCCGTGGCTGTGTATTTGCCAGCAGAAAATTCGACGCGATCGAAGTATCATATTTACAGAGATCGTGTCGAGTTCCCTTTTGATTGCGCTGTTTAATGACCTCTCTGTGTTATATATTTTTTTAAAACGATCCACCTCGAGATATCGCATTTTTTAGTCAAACAAAAAATTGGAGATCCGAAAGGCTCCTTCTCGAGGTCGTCGATCTTCAATTTTGAAATGAGCGAGAGTTGCTCTTCAGACATATTTTTGCGCGATCTTTTGCGGCTTTTCGACGCGATGTCGCACAAAGCGCGCGCGCTCTTCAAAGTCTGTGAGTGAGAGTCGCGCGATCGTCGAGTCGCTCCGGCTTTTTCACGTATTGACGACGACGCATCGTACAGGAGAAATTTCGCTTGCCAGCCTTCACTTGGACTTTTGTCGTCGACTGCGGGCGGGGCGCAATTTTGCCCAGCTTTCGCATGTGCGTTGAAACTAACGAGTAGTGCGCCGTTAATCCTCCGATGGTGACGGCGACGCATTCGGTCGTTTACATCCGTCATTCATCTGTTTATCGAAAATTTCGTGTTGAAACAAACGCAGGGCGCGCGAAAAAAAATTGTTTAGTAATAACCTACGGCTCGGTCACGCGCGCGTTTTATCGTTGTGCGAAATATTGAATCTGTGATTCCGACTGACGGAAATGCTGCGTTGCAATTTTGCAGATGTTTTGATAAACTCCATTTTTGTTGTGACGCGCCGTCAACGCTGTCAAAGTAACGCGGAAAGTTCACGCAAAATGAACGATGTGTCGCTTATTTACGCAATTGTTGCGACAATGATATTGCGAAATTTTTCTATATAATTCCACGTAATTCAATAAATTTCTATATAATTTGATATGAAGTTGCGAAAAAACATATTTTTTTAATACGAATATATTTTACATAACAATGTGAATTACAATGTGTTCATTGAGAAGTTTTTCCGTGTTTCACGCTCGATTTATCACGCTCTTCCTCCCTCTCTGAATGTTAATCAATATTACCTTCATTAATAACAAAGATTAGCGATTGTCGGATCCGGCAGGCTCCGACGTAGCCACCCCGATAAGAGTTAATAGTCCGCGCAGCCGGCCGAGTTGAATTGCGCTAATGGCTTCCGGCGGAGATCTCTGAGATTTCTCAGGTGGAAAGATCATTACCGTATTTATCGCGAAGAAACCATAAGCATGATTGCGCGATTAGCGGTGGTGTCTGTCGATCTCCTTCGGGGCTCTTCGACCGCTTCGTTCGCACATCCGACCGCAGTGTACACCGACGTCGGTCCGAGCGATGCGCCCCGAACAGCCGCATTAACTCGGAGTGGCAGGAGGAAGGGAGAGAAGGGTGCATAACCGCGAAGCTCTCCATCTCCCATCGTCCCCACGATGTAACATCGCGCCGCAACAATATCGATGATAGTTCCCGGTCCCGGCTATGCGCGGTATTCGACCGCGATCGTTCCGTCCAATCGCGCGGAAACGTCGCGGAATAGGCACGTCGACAACGCGCTGTGCACCTACATTGCGGTCTCGCAAACCCTCTCGACGGTCAACATCCCCGACCGATCGAGATGCCTCATCGATCGTGACGGGGGGCGGGGGGATTCTTGTTCCTTCCAAGACGACGAGAGAACGGCTATTGAGTCACAAGACGGGATGATACGATGACAATTCATGACAATTGCGTCGCTACTGCGCATATTGCTACAGAGCAATTCACGTCGAGCGAGCTTCGTCAAACCTGTGCGAATTGTTCGATCGCGTCCGGGAATCGATGTCATCTCTTCGAGAATTCGATTTCGAACATCCGCATAAAAAAAAAAAAAAACTTCCCGTGTTGTGTTGTTTTGTATTTATCGCGTTGTAACAATTAGTGTCATTGTCTCGCTAATTGAATTCAACAGTAAGTCATGAATTGGGACATGGATATCGCGAACAATAGTTGGGTTACATCGCGATGCATTTCGGCGCTGACGTGATAATTGAATCGCGGGAATAAACGCGGCGTAAACAGAGAGAAAGAGAGAGAGAGAGAGAGAGAGAGAAAGAGGACCAGTGCGAGCAGCAGACATCATTTGCACGATACGCAAAATGCAATGCGCGATACAAAATCAACGGTTGCGAGACGCGCGATAACGCGGGAAATGATGCGGTTAATCTGTTTCTAATTGAACCACCTGTAATATATATCGCGCGATTGTCGCCTGCAAATGTCAGCCAATAGGCGCACGGCGGATGATATATCGCCAGGCGCTTCTCCTGTACCAATGATAGACCACTGTTTGCCGTTGCTATGCACACGGGAGTTCGATTGAGGATTCCTTGTCAAGCGCAGACTACATGTTATTGCTTTTGTCCAGCCGCAAACTTGCAGTCTTGATGGCGTCCTTCGAATGCGCGGCGCAATCGAGGCCCAGTCAACTGCAGAAGTTTAATTCGCGATACGCAACATGTGTGTAACCATCTCGTATTTTGTTATCGATGTAATTACGAAATCAGACAGTTAGTGTTACGTTACACGATCTTGTAAACTCTGGTTTGCGAGCAATCGATAATACTTCTTTATTGCGGCAATGGTAAGTCGCAATTGCACAAAAATATTTCACAAAATTTATAATATGCGCGACAAAATGTTTTTCTCACACTGCGGAATAAAAAATTAAAGTATCGATGTTATATTTCCGTCTTTTCGGGAGCATCGACTGTTGATTAAAAGCGCGTTGCACCGTAAAAAAAAGCGCGCATCTTTGATAAAATTTGTGTCGATATACGAGAGAACAAAATTGCATGTATATACAGACTAGAGAGAGAGAGAGAGTGAGGGATCGTTAAAAGAGCAATAAATGCGCGTCCACGAAAAGTACACACTTTTATATGCGATCGCGAATATTACGAATGAAATTGTTTGCTCGATCGGGATATGAGCGTGGGCAAAGCTAATGGGAGATTTAATTGCGTCCGTGCACAACTATTTGCACAACTTCGTGCAACTGCGTTTTTACTGATGTTGGCTATCGCTTTAATTAAGGAGTAAAAAAACCCCCGCCGCAAGTTTTTATCAATTAAAAAAATACCGGCCGTTGCTTCTAGCGACCTGATTTGTTGACCAAGTCTCTTGAATTCACATCGCGCTGAAAAAAACGCGAAAATTCAATTAATTTGTCAAACTCAAATCATCCGTATCTACAATGGAAAGAAGCACACACGTGATACAGATTTACAAGCTAATTTGCTGAAATCTCTCTTCGAGATAATCGATAATTGTGTTTTGCGGAGAAAACTCCGACGACCCGGGAGTTAAAAATATTTTATCGTCGTTGCGGCGTCTTATTTCATCGTCGTAATTCTATTTGCGAGGCGTTGCGAGACGTTCGCGGTGCAAAAAGTCCGGAACGTTACGCGCGATAAAACGCGAACGTCATTGCGCGCGTTCTCCGGAGATGACACGCGCTTCAATTAGCCGAATAACGGCCCGACCGCGCGGCAGAATATACTGGCTCGAAGGGGAGGTTTTGACAACGTGACCCTATATCATTTGGAATAATTTAGCGGGAGCGTGCGGCGCCGATGACATATCTTGGGATTCGGAATGGCGTGACGTATCGTTCGGATAACGTCGGACGGCGCGGCCGCGTTAATTTTCTCGTATCGCCGTCGTAAACAGCTCTCGCCGAAGCCGTTTACGAACCCGCGGACATGCGGATCGCGTGTCACTTTTACCGTCGGAATTATTATTGTCGTTCTCGACATACATGTATTCCTCACGCGTTGCTCTCTGGCAAAACAAAAAACCAAATAACCAGCAGTTTTGCAGTACAAGTTACGTGCGCTGTAATATAAAGTTACACGCGTCACTGTAGTGCCCCTCAAGCGAAGGACAAAAGTAAATTGTAACAAATAACAAAAAATTAAATTTCAAAATTTTTATTTTATTATATTACGGAGTTCGTATATTTAACTACTTTGTTTGAATTTCTCGGAAAATGTTTAGATATGAACTGCGAAAGAGAGACAAGGATAGCGATATTTTTTCGATATTACTCTCGTCCATGTCGATGAAGAGTCGTCGAGTGCGTACCGATGTACCTAAATAGTACTTAACATCGTCTATCGTACTGAATATACACATCTAGTGATCAATATATGTCACGAATGTACACTACTAAAAAAAACACTTGACAGATATTTTACTTTGAGAAAAAGAGAGAAAGAGAAAAAGAAAGAGTAACATATATTTATAACGTGAAATAAAAAGAAACTTTTTTCGACAAACTTTAAAACTTTTTCAGAAATATATTTAAAATTCTTTGAAAAACATGACATGATTAGCGAAGAGATGACTTTTTTCAAAATGATTTGCGAACAGTTTCGCGTCGCACGCAAATCGCTCAGCGGCAAAAAGAATTGCAAGATGAAATGTGTGATGTGTGTATCCGCGGGATTTAAGACGCGTGGTAAAAACGTCGTCTCTGAACATGGGTGTCGCAAATTGTTTATCATAGTAGTAATGCGAACTGTAAAACTGATTTACGCCCTCGGTGTTTTTCTCTGATGTTTAAAGGTTATCGAGTCGAACTCGTGACGCATGCATAAAGAACCTTCTGCTTCACATTAACTTGCGATCTTAATTAATAACGAGTCAGTCGGCAAATTCAAAGCTGATTTTTTCAGACACATGTTTCTTTCGATATTTAAAAAGGTTACAATATTTGTTTCTATTTTTCCCTGATGACGGTTTTTTTTTTTTTTATCCTTCGGCAAGAGATCTCGAACGGCTGTTATACGAGACAGCGAAATTCGTATCAGTCACAGTCAGTGAAAGATTTCCGAAGGGCAAAGGGGAGAAGGAAGTAAATAACAAGCGCGCGCGACAAGACGGGAAATGCCGCGGGTATCAGCTGGTAGTTTCGAGCGATAAGGCAATTTAAATTACCCGCCGCCTCTCTCTATTCCCGAGCCGTCAAGCCGTTCTGACAGCTGTCGGAGGTGTCGTATTCGTGATTATCGTGTCACGCCACGAGAGAGCGAGTGCGCAACGCGGGTTTAATTTCATACACCTGAAATCGAGCGCGGTATCCTTTCGCGCGCGAGGATACACACGTCTGTGTGTATGTGGTGCGAGCGTGTGCGTGTGCGCATTATCGGACACGCCACGGTCGTTTTACTGACTGACGTGCCGATGAACGAATCGTACGCACTACCTATGTACATACAGATTCGAGTGCGCAGGTGGTTAAAATGACCATCAACGTGGCCGTCGAGCCGCGCGAGCCGCTGCACATTCCGTAACAAAACGCGATATTGATAACAGGCCGCCGCCGACTCTTCGATCCCTCCGATTAACGAGATCGAATTCGCGGCTTGCACAGCGATACTTCGATATCGGTGATAATCCGATGAACGGTTTAACATATTCTTCGAGATTTTCGCGACGCCGTACACATGCAAACCATGAGATTATAATATCATGTGATTACACAATTGTACACACACACTCTGGCTACAATTAGCAAAATTATTAACATACTGTGGGTAAATAAATTTGCGCAATAAACGGATTAATATTACTTCGAACCGATGTTGATACACACAATTTTATTAACATTGGAAATTGATTATATATTGGAAGTGTGCGTGCACATTATTCCCGATGTGTATTCTGTGTAAATTTCGATAATTATTCTTGTGCTAAACAGATTAAATTCAACTGCAAAATATGCGGCTCCACGTTAGAAGAGCAACTTGGAATATTATGATAATGAGAGAACTTGTTGCTCGTTTATTATGCGAAAATTTCCATGTAGCTCGGATCGATCGATATTTCTGTGCATTTCCGAAAATTATTCGGACACACGCGTACATTTATATTTCCTCCACTTCTCTCTCTCTCTCTCTCTCTCTCTCTCTCTCTCTCTCTCTCTCTTTTCTCTCTTATCTGGCTTAAATCATCTCTCTCGTAACATTTCGATAGGTCAGACAATTCCCGTAGGACGAACTCCTGAAACATTTCCGATACTATCGATTATCGGATAGGACAGGTTGACACAGAATTTTCATTGCAAAGCGCGCGCACGCGTGCGCGCAGAGCGTTATTTATCGGAAATAAAACACCGAAGAACAATGGCTCCTTTATCAAAGATTATCAAATATAACTTTCGCCGACAAAGGTCTCGCTGATCAGCATCTCTTCCGCGAGGCTTTCTTCGCCGGTTTTGTTCGTTATTTTTTTTTTTTTTTTTTTTTTTTTTTTTTTTTAACGGATTTGCGCTTTTTCTCTCTTTCGACCGAATCCGCAATTTCCTCTCTTTTCCGTGAAATCGCGTCTGGAATTTTAATTCGATTTTTACGTGTCTCGTGTGTGATTAGAGCGGTATAAATTCGGTTGATTGCACACACACGACACACGTTAGCAGCGCACTGCTAATAACTCGCGATGCTATTGTGAGAACCAGCTGCATGACCGAGTACATACAAACGAGAAACCGTCTGGTTGAAGTGCTTCAAGTACCTGGGAGAGCAACTTTGTTGTATATTCTAGGACATTGTTTATGTTTTAAGTCACGTCCTGCAACTTCGCCGTGCGCAAGAAAGTTTACCTTGCAGGAGGGACCGGTTTATGCGCATAAGAGAGCGCGTATTAAAATTGATATTTACATTCGCAACAATATGCGAGAGAGAACAGACAGGCAACTAGCAGAAAATTCCAAAAAAGCAAAAAGAAAATCGTGGCATTGAGACACTGAATTGATATTGAAACACAGTAATGGCGGCCAATTCGTCGGAATTAATTTGAACCGCGAAGGGCAAGAGATTTCTCTTTCCTCGGCGAGACATTCGATCTCGGCGCGGTCACATCGGAGACGTCGGTTGTCGACGACGGTCTTTGCTGTTAATCCCGATGCATTGAGAGTCTTAAGCGGCCGCTCTCGCGTATAGATATCAACGGTGTCTGGCCGGTATTGTTTCGGAAGTCTCAGCGGCGTGTGCCACAACAATCGCGCTTCTACTCCGTAACAAGGTAAAACTGTAAAATAGGGGCGCCCCCGGCAGAGTCACCGCGCGACGAAGTTTGCGCGCACTGCAGACGGGGACGAGGGTTTTTGTTCGCGCTTAATGAGATTCCGCGTTCTCGCGGAGGATTTAAGGCCCCCTTCCCGCAAGAACCACCACCGCCCCCTGTTACTTCCTAATTTTCCCGAACGAAAACGCGTCGGGGTTGTGATTGTGGAAGGGATGAATACACCGCGAAACAAAAAGCAACGGTGAATTCGTTTGGAAATGCGGTCCGAACTGAAGATGAAACGCGGTACATAGAAAGCGAGAGAGAGAGAGAGAAAAAAATTTTTAGATAATAATATTGCGACGAGATCGATCGTAATTAAAACTGCAATTACCGTATGTTGAGCGGACGCTTAATCGCGTCTTGATACAATCCGATATACACGTGCACATACGCGCCCGATACAGTTCGGAACGCGAACGACGCAAATCGCCGGATGCGGCCGACGTAAGCGACAGTTATTAGCGTAATGCCGTGATACACTGTAGATACAGTATCGTGTACGTGTTATTACCGTGGCCGACGACGCGCGTCCGATCCGTCGGTACACCGGATTAATAATTCTCAAACGGACATCGGTAGGGGAATCGATGACGACGACGGCGATAGTAACCGACACAATCGTGCGCAAATGCGATCACACGTTATGCGCCCATTACACGGCTGATCTGGTTTAAATGCTCGAAACAGCCGATCGTGTTTCGGCGAGCGAAACATGGACGTTTCTCAGACAGTTCCGATCAGCAACAATCTTCGCGCGTAACATATGTATTACACGCGCATCAGTTGCGGAATATTTCGTTATTTTAAGTTTTTTTCATTTCCGTTTTTGGAAAAATCATAAAAATTAATCTTCTTACGAAAATTTACGGAACAAAGATTCGTGAAGTAATTTAAAATTTTATCAACTTCGTCCGCGCGCGAAATTTGCGTGCGCGTTGATTGAAACAAATCCTCGGGTGCCTTCTCTTCACAAAGAGTTCTCAAGCTGAAAAAAACTGTTAAAACTCCGCCCAAAAAAAACAAGGATGTTATTTTAATTCAATCTCTCGTATTATTTTCGTGTCTTGTATGTCGAGGACGGAGTTATATACATATCGAGGCGCGCGAAATTTATACCGCAGTCAGATGCTCGAAAACGTTTCTGCATCCCGCACCCGTCTCGGGTTGAAATACCGCGCACGTACACGGTGCGGCGGAAATACACATCGCGCGGCTCGAAATACTAAAAAGATCGTAAAAGACGCGGGATTTCCACGAGAAAAATATACGGGCTGCCGCCGCGCGGATATTTCCCGGTTAGTAATAAAATCGAGAGGTCGAGCAGGCGCGCGTGGACCGCTGCTGAGCGCCTCGGGGAAACGGTTATTGCGCTTGTTTCTGCCGGGCGCAAAGCCGCTATGCACGGAAAATGGAAATCCGTAATACCGTGAGGTCTCTCGCGAAATTATTACTTACTCGTGTAAACGTTTGAAAACTCGCGACGCGATCATCGCTCTTTCCCTTTCTCTTTCAGCGCGCCCCGGCGCGCCCCGACGAAATATCATCTTGTGTTAAATTATCCCGTTAAAACCGCGCGAGCTCTGCGGAATCGCGTCGGTTTGTGTGATTTTAACACTGCGGGATCCCGGCGAATCATCAGTTATAATACAATATCAAATTCCACGTCAAATGAGCCGAGCACAAATTGTTATAATTCTGTAATAAACGTTAATTAACCCGATCGTAACTGACACGGAAAATCCTCCGCCACTGTGTAATTATATCTCGTGCGTATATTGTACTCGTTGTAGAGAAACACGCATTCTCTTCTTTAGACGATTAATTAAATTAATTTATAAAGAGTTCAATTAACTTTATACTTTTTTTTTAAATTAACTAAAATTTTCTTTCTTCGAATTATATAGAAATTTTTTTGCGGAATTTAAATAATCAGCCTATGCCGGCTTTCATTAAATCCGCGAATTCAATCCGAACTTTCCATTGCAAATTATCCCGCCGAAAAATGCCGACTTCCGATTATAGCAGGAGATGTTCTGGGCGGCGGAAACTTGGCACGGAAGTTGCTCACGGGAAGGGAATGAGATGAAACTGCAAGCTGCAGCACCTCGTCCTTCTCGGGCCACTCGGCCACTCTCGGAAGTAACGAACGAATTTGCGAATAAATTTGCATGCCGAGCGTGCCCCGTGCCCGTCGCGCGGAATTTATAGCTTAATCCCGATTTTCAGCGGATCTCGGCAAATGTTTCGGCCGCGCCGTGTCGTGGCAAAAGGGAAAGGGAAACGCGCGAAAGAGAAAGCGACGAAGAGAGAAAGGAAGCGAGAAGAGAGGCGACGGGGTCGGCGAGAGGAGCACTGTCGAGCGCATTAAAATTTATGACGGTTATTAATATTTCCCCGAGATATAGTCCCCCTTGGCGCGTGCGGCCGTCGAAATGAGACTTCGGTTAAGTCCCCGAACGAATTATTATTAGAGCGCCAGTTAATCGACGTTATCGGCTCTGATTTTTTTTTTTTTTTTTTTTTTTTTGAAGAGTTTCTATTTCTCAGAGAATATAAGAGAAAAAAAACACTCTTACACACGTGTCTCAGATATTTCGATTTAGATACGTGACATGGGAATCTTCATAAAAATTTCTTGCAAACAGTTCAAAGGGAAAAGCCTACCCGCGGGGAATTATATTTGACGTTTGAATGCAATAACGTGATATGGCATATCCTCACGCCGCTCGTTTTCTTTCTGTATATACAGCGAACACGTATTTCGTCCGCGCGCATATACGTACCTTATGCGCATATGATCTCTCTCTGTATATATATATATATATTTAAAAGAAAAAATGTTTCATAAAAATGTGTGTATTATTTCACATTTTGCGAAACACACGGATTCCTGCAATCCATATATTTTGCCGGAGCAGCATTTTTGGTGTGAAATTCGTGCGTTTCAGATTTTAAAATTATGTGAAATATCTATATCGCAAACCACTCGGGATTGTATTTTTAAGTATTAAAATTCTTCGCGCAACACACACCACGCGGTGAGAAGACGCGGCTCTTCTTCGGGGGGTTTAACCGGCGAATACATTGCGGCATATACATCAGCTGTGCTAACACACTCCGCGCGGTGGTAAATAACGGCGCCTTAAGGCGATGACGGTAATCCTGCCTCACCGGCGAAATTTCTTCCCGCGTTAAGGACTAAATACATGGAGATTACCCGGACGAGGAGCTGTAATTGAAAATGTTAATATAATCGCCACTTAGTTGCGAATTAGTTTACATACGGGAATGGCAATTTTTCAGACGGGAGATTAATAGTAGTCGGTCTACTAACTTCTGTAATTAGCACTAAAGTAACTGCATTATATATGTATATGCACACCTACTTGCGATGTTTTTTTTTTCGCGCACGCGCACGTATGTACACGGTTTGTCTACTTGAATATTTCAGCGAGATATTAAACCCACCCACATTGCTGTTATTACGGTACTTAATCATCCCTCGCCCGGTTGCGTTAATACGTTCATTCCGCATAGTGACAACGCGCGCTGCTGCTGGCAATGATCATCTATAATGCACTACTCGTTCTAAACCCGTAAATATAGAATCGCCGACGCGCAACGAAGTGCTGCGCGTATACTGCGCGGAAGCTGCTGAATGTCGTTTTTTTTTTTTTTTTTTTTTTTTTTGATGATCTCCGCCGTTATATCCTCGCCGTGAGTTTTTTTGTTCCTCGATGGAGTACGCGCGTGGCATCAGGTGCGATCGTATATGTACGCGAGGCGCGCAAGATATACGAGGGGGACACACGTCGCAAGAAAACGCGAAGGCTAAGATGAGGGATACGCGAGCGAAATGGTGGATCCCGGGGATAATCTCCGGGTTTTTGTCCGGTCGCTTATTCCGAGAGATGCGAAGATCCTACGCAGCAGGATGCAGCGCTCGACAAATCCTTCCGACGAGAAGGTAGCGCGCGAAAAAATATTCGGACGTTTTAGCTTCCCGTTCTCTTTTATTCTTCGAATAATTTCGCGTGCATTGAAAAAATAAACGCGTACGTACATCATTTTAGAACATTCAAATTTATTTTACTGCTAGTTGTTGTTGTTGTTTTTTTTTTTTTTTTTAATAGATCTATTATTTAACAGATCTAAGCAAACTTTTAAGTTTTCTGTGCAAAACAAACGAATTCCGATTCGGATTCAAAATACACAACGGAATATCTCGCTAATGAAGTCGAGCGATAATTCCGTACTGCTCAACGCAGATCGTCAATCAGAGTGTCGAGGATCTTCGCTGATCTCGTGATTTAGCCGTCATTTTCTCGGGACTGTTTCTCATTCTGTCCCGAGAGTAAGATTTGCGTTGCATCGCGCGGTGCATCGTTGAGGATTTACTTACTCAAGCGAGCGCAGTCGAATCGCGGATAGTATTTGGACTCTCACGTATGTGCCGTCGGGCTTGTGAACGTACATGTTTTCCTACGACGGTAATTAGGGTCGTCGGTAAACGTACATCGCCAGTTCTGCTAATCGTCGTTTCGCTCAAAGCGAAGAGCGTCGCGCATCACTTCAGGCTCTCGGTATTTGCGGAATACGAACTGCGAGAGTGTCCCTCCTTCTTCGTCCCCGAGTTTCTGCTGGTAGATTCAGCTCTCGCTCTTTCTTGTTCTTTGTCGACGCGAATGTGGTCTTTGCGCGTCTGTGGATGAGTCTTTCGTTGTTTTCTCTCGGCAGTCGACCGCCGGGTTGTTCTCCTAAATTCCACAAGTGTTCCTTCACTCCCCGACCCGCTTTACTTATACGGATCACCACACGGCGAAAGGGATGGATTTGTCGATAATTCTCACGTATGAACTGCGCGCGCAGAGAAATGTCGGTTGAATCGATCACACACGAGGAACGTGTAAAAATTATAGAATTCAGAATTTAAAACGTACGGAAATATATATTGTGTAAAATTGATTACGAAAAGCAAACGTGATTTTATATTTTTTTAAGGGACACTGAATTTTATTAAAAACACAGGAATATTTTTCGCAAAAATATTTGAAACACATTATTGAATTAAATCAATTGTTACGAAATAATATCGCAACGTAATCCGCTACATTAAACGAGATCGTATCGGCCGTCAAGAGCAGCGTGAAATAAGGCGAAGGCGTTCTCGGTAAATAGAAAACATTTGAACGCGAAGCAAAACCGACCGATAGTTATACGGACGCGCTCTCGCGAAAGTAATACGTGAAATTGATATCGAGGCGGGCAAGACTTTTTTAATTAAGCGGCAGAAATAGTTCTGTACGCGCTGAAAGACTCCGGCCGGCTGTTGCTGCTGCCCATTCCGATATTATTATCGGCGAGCTCGCGGCGGTGGAAATAAAGAAATCGAGGAAAGCAGACGGCGTGTACGGGAGAGCAGCCGATAGTCCGTGAATTCCTTGCCGCGAGAGAGAAAGAAAACAGTCCAGAATGAAATACGGAGTCCTGGGGATTGTAAATCAAGCGGTGAAACACGGCGCGCCGTTGTCGAAGGAATTATCGCGATATAACGCTTTCTCACGCGTAGTCCTTTTTTTTTTTTTTTCGTTTCGCCATTACTTCTCGATTCTCGTTCGATTGAGGAAATTAGGATTATCGTTTAGTAAATTTCAAGTGTTGCATTGTTATTTTATTTTCATCCTAGGAGGCTTTAGCATTTCTCTTTAAAAAGTCTCTTAAATTCCCGGGACGCAATAAATTTTTTACACGACTTTCTTGGCGTTTCAAACACGTGTCTTGCTGGGAAAAGCATAAAAAAACCGAAGTATTTTTTTTGCGCGCGCGGCTTGTCGTACTCTACTTTCTCTTGTCGTAAGTAGTCATCAACACCCCGGTAGCTGTCAGACGTAGAAGCGGACGCGTCCCTAACGAAGGGCTGCCGGCTCGTGAGAAGGGCGCGCCTAAAATCGAGGCGAGACAGAAGAAGAAGCAGAAGAAGAAGTAGAAGAGAGGGGTCTTTTTAATACTACTTAATCGCGTTTACGCCCGTACGTCTTCCGTCAAAGGCTCGAATATTCACGGCAAAGTGCTTCGGAGTCCCCTTGAGGGACTAATGTAATAAACGGATGGACAAGCGGTCGATCAGCCTCCCTTGATTGGATATTGATCAGCTGTTGGAGAACGTCGCCCACTTGGGCGGAAAAGAAGCGACGGATAATGCAGGCGCGTATTTTACATGTAACTGCTCGCCGAGACGAGTTACTGCAACTTTCTTGTTTAAATAAGGGTTTTTTTACCTCTCTCCCTTTCTTTCTCCTTCTTCCTCTCTCTTCGTCTTTCTCTCGTTAAAAAAAGTTTACGGGTCACGAATAAAGGTCACCTTGCATAAGAAAGACGATGTCGCTAATTGCATCCCTGTTACTTTATATCTCTCGCGGCGAAAGGCATCTTCGAATACTATTTTTGTATTGCGTATAAATACTGTACGTAGCTTTTTGTTGCATGAAGCGAGAAGTTTTTTTCACAAATTTGCATGAACAAAAAAAAGTTAACGAGGTCGAAGAGTTTTATAATTTATACATATTTTTGCCAGAACACACATAAACTTACGTGAAAAATATATAAATTATATTTTTAAATATTTTAAATAACATTATTATGTAATATAAAAATTACCCAAATGTATTGCAGTTTCGGTGAGTAATTATGATGTTGTTGTTGAACATCACGGTCTCTCATTATGTTAGTTAATATCAAGACACTCTTCTCTTGCTCGGGGCGAAAAAAAAGTCGTTTGCATTCTCAAGCTAAGTACGCCAAGCCAAGTACTTGCGCTCTTGAGCGTTAATACAACAAAGAGGCAAGTAAACGATGCGCCTCAGCCTCTTTTAGCGGAATGATTGATTTTTTGAAGAAAGGAACTAAAACGACGTAAACATTACACACCGCTCTTATTTACATTCCTACTATATATAATATTATCCGCTTTTTACGCTTGTACTTCTTCTCATTACAACGTGTATCGTAATGAAATAATAATGATTACGTTATTAATGAAACGTTATTACGTTTTTTTTATATATAAATGCTTTTATTAATAAGATTTTCTACCGAAACATTTTAAACACATCCTTCATCGCATTATAAGTTCTTATTTCTTATTTCGGAAGCTTAACTTTTTCTCATTAGCGGGAATTTTCTATGTTTCTCGCCGATTGAAACGCGCCGACGCGCACGACATGAAAGAAGAGCGACGTGTACAAAACGTAGGACGATAATTATTTGCAAATTTGTTGAATCTCATTTGATGGCCGACGTTATCTGCGTACGCGGCGATCAAAGACCGAATCGAGTCTCTAACCGATGGGAAATTCAAAGCGACGAAATTTCCGGCCGAGAATAGTTAAACTCGGAAGGTCCTCGGCGTCGCGCGCGCGCGCGAATGTCATTAATTTTAATGGACAGAATACACCGTAGCCAACATTTGTCACGCTTCCTCTGTTTTAACGACCGATCAAAGGACAACGCGCGAAGGAGTCTTCTCGGATTCATTAATCCCCGTGTGCCGCGTGCAAAAGTAATGAACGACGAAATCAGCGAAGGATTAATAATTTCGCGAAGAGATGTATTTCAGATCGTGTGCATTCGTTGTATCTCTCGTCGGAGAACGACAATGACAAAAAGACGAGTAGTCGCCAAAAACTCAATACCGAGCTTATACTTTTCACGTGAGTGAAATTTTATATGTTTCCAAGTACTGCAAATCCGAAAATAATGATAAACACAGAAAGGATTTTTTTCCTCGTAAATCGTTCGTATACAAAAATCACAATCGGTAATCTCCAAAATCGATTCTCGATCTCGTCGTTTTGATTGAACGAAGAATTGATCAGCACTTGGCAATATTGCGGTAAAGTGCAAATGTTTGCGAATCTCTCGACCCTTCGCTCGAAATTAACAGCCAAGCGAACAGTTAGAAATTCCATTTTGTGATCAATCGCGGACGGCACAACGAGCGAACAAATATCCGCAACGTACGAAGCACCAATACCTCGTCTGACAACACGTCGACAGTGCGTTTTTTTTTTTTTTTATTTTTTTTTTATAACGATCAATATAAGGTCTGCTAGAATCTCATATATTCGGCAAATAAACACGATCGCGCGCTCAGCCAAATTTCTATACGATCTATAAGCTGAATTCTCATTTCCTTTTTTTTTTTTAAACTAAATTATATTTACACAAAACTAAATTATACTTCACAATATTATATTAAATATTATGATAAAATAATAATACTGATGATACCTATGTTATAAAAATAAACATTATTATATATAAAATAAAAAATTAACAAAAACAAATGTGAATATTTTGCAAAAATAGAAATTTAAATAAAACTTTTTATAACAATGCTTCACAAATAGAGATTTAAGTAAAAATTTTCATAAAAATACTTTACAATTGTCATAGTTATGAGTATATATTGCTCAACAGTTTTTAACGTCATTTGCTCACACCCCTTCGCTTAATCTCAATTATTAAAGATTATTTTTCTTCACTTTTCCGAAATGTAGCGTCATATAAAACTTTACCATCATGAAACCATTGCAACGATTTATAAAGATTCCGCGGGGGTTTGTGTAGAACGTAAGTTCTCGAGGGGAAAAACTCTTCAGGGTGATTTTTCACGATTAGAGAAATCCACCGGGCCATCATTAGCCCGCGCGGAGAAATATAAACTCGGGCAGTTTGTAAACCCCAAATTGAAACGTCCAGGGTCTTTGGCGTGTTACGGTTTTCCTCCCCCCGTTCTTCTCTCCAAATCCTTAAATCCTGGCACTTAGTGCGAAATTAAATGCCACCTGGTGTCGGAGGTATAAACACGGCCTTACCGAAGGCAAATGTTTGATCGGACATTATGACTGCGCTCGAGGGAGGAATTAGAGTTAATAGAGGGTTATATCGGCCAGGTTTTTCACCGAACAAGACCCGCTTTGTTTTCCTTGACCGGCGTCGTCCGACCGGCGTTTTTCACGTGAATCTTCCGCGCATTTTAATTGGACGCTCTTCCATCCAGGAAGCAATTTAGAGCGAACGAATAAGGGCGTCGCCCGACAGGGGCGCGAGACACGTATCAATCCACGATTAATGAATAATGTCGCGCGCGATATATTAAATGTTTAATTACATAAATTAATTACCTAAACCTATAATCCTAATTAATTTATTAGGATATTTAACGTGTAATTGAATGTTTAATTAATGAATTAATTAATTGACAATAGAAATCCTTGCTTCAAATCAACTGATATTTTGCCAAAATATCGAATGTGATGCAACTATAATGTGTTTTTTCCTGATTTTTAAGAGAGAGAGAGAGAGATCATCTCTGTTTATTAATATAAAAATAAAAATATATTGGCAAATTTATCATATTACACACGTGTATAACAATATCAATGTTTAATTTACTAGAAGATCTTATTCTTTTATAGCGTCTAATTTGCTGGGGGATTGAAACGATCTCGTGCAATCCGGTTGAAACGGAGAAACCAATTTACCGAAGTGTAAGGAAATACTTGTCGCGTGGGTAATCTTGAAAATTAATTAATACCGGCCTACGTGCACTAATTTGGAGCATCGGGCGTGTCATTTAATTAATTCGCCTATATTCGTGATCGACGACATCTTTGTCTCTCCCCAGCGAGCGGCAGCATCTACATCTACCCTTGTCCATCCTCTCGTCGTCAGCGTCGGGATCTCGCGCCGACGAGTTATTTATTTAATTGGACATTAAAGCGCGAGGAAGCAATTATGAGGAATGATGAGATGTCTCTATGTTTCCTTCTGGGAACCGTATATTTTAATTAAAGACGCCTACGGAGATGGGCGAGGGGGCAAAGGAAAAATGAAACCGCCCTTTGTTATTCGCTCGCCGACGGAAGAGACGCGGCCGCAAGCACACGCACTTGATACTCCATGATTGATCGCGTCATATTTCTGGCTTATTACACGGAACATTATTTATTTACTTAATTACTAATTACATGGAGTTGATTACGTATCAGCTGCGCAGGATGCGAGGGTTGGTCTTTGGCTTTATGTAGATAAAGAATTTAAAATTTAAAGATATTATTTAGTCGCTTGCGTAATTGAAGAAAACTGAGGCAGTTGTCGCAATCACAGATTGACGACAAATTGTATAATAATTTTTGTTGGAACTCTTAAAAATAAAGATATACAAATTGTAGAACGTAATCAATATCTGACGAAATAGTGATTTAGCGAATATAATTTCTGCCTCATTGTTTTGAGTGTGTGTGTTTCAACGCGCGTTGTTTTCTGTTTTAGGTGAACGGACAAGACATTTCGAACTCTAGTCACGAGGATGCTGTGCGTTGCTTCCAGTCGGCTAAGGAGCCAATTATCGTTGAGGTTCTTCGACGACAGCCGAGCGTGCATCAACCGATTCCCCACACGCCCTCGAAAGAGCAGCACGAAAAAATTACGTGTCAAGATAAAAACGAGGGAACGAAGAACGGGCCGATCGACGAGCGAACGTGCAACGACGACGTTAAAAAGGACACGGCGAGTTCTTCTTTGGTGTCGACTGCGGTTCAAACCGACTGGGCCGGTCTCATAGAGGAAGAGGAATTGCTTCCGGTTCCGCTTGTCGAGGAACAAGCGAACGACAGTTTTGAGGATTTCCTCGCGCACGATATCGACTTTGAGGTATCCGTTCGATCTTATGACTATCAAATAAAATTTCTACATTATGAAGAGGAAAATGAAACGTTATGAAGAGGAGAACGAAACGATGATTCGGTTTGAAAATAAATTTCATCGCGCGCTTTAAACATAATAGTGATAATACTTTAAAGATTTTTGAAAATAATCTTTGAAAATGTTCTAAAATATTTAGCTTTATCTCATTCTCGGTTGCACGTTACTAATTCACGCTTAAATAATTAATAACAATTAAATGGAAGATAAAATGAATGAGATCGATAAAAGACTTAAATGGAAGGTAAAATAAATGAGTAATTTGACAGAATATATATTTCGTACGTGCTTGAGAGAGTAATGGCACACAGGAGAGAGATTGAATGTGGCAGTAACTCTCTTGTTTTCCCGTAATGTATTTCTCAGACAGTGATAATGCCAGAGAGAGCGTTAACATTGTTAGTAAGAGAGACTCCCGTGTGTAAACACAAGTATAGTTTAGTTTCCTCCTCCAACATTGTCTGCTGCATTGGACATTAATACAGTTGCGAAATACCGTAGGAGGTGACGTTGCGGAAAAGCGGAAGTGCCGAGAAGCTCGGGCTAACGGTGTGTTATAGCTCCGGTTCCGGCAGCGAGGACGTCGACACAGAGGTTTATATCTCGGAAATAGTTCCTGAAAGCCTTGCAGCGCGGGACGGTCGGCTGCGGGAAGGAGACCAAATCTTACGGGTATGAAATCAGAAATGTGCTTGTTTCTTCCACGGAAATAAAATACCGCAAAATAATTTCTCAAACAGAAAGTGATTGAAATAAACTAATAAAATTATAGAAATATTTAGTATAGGAAAATGAAAGTATCGCAAGTCGCGTAATAAGGGCACAACAGAATTTACACCGTTAATAATAAATTAGCGTTTCGAAGAGATCGCGATTGATCGACCGAGATTGCAAGATCTACGTTCGCGAATTTCCCGTTGACGCCTCATTATCCCCTAGTTCCACTTTTAAGCTCCTTCTCTAATCCCATTAGACAGATTATAATTACGAGCCATGTGCTTTCTCTCTTTCTCTTTATCTGTCACCTGCTCTTTCTCTATCGAACCGAGGGGAAATCAGACGAAGTACAATGAGTGTGTACGATGGATTTGTCGCCGTCTGTCTAGATTCCTATGTCGATGAAGTTCCGCAAGACGGTTTCCAATTTATGTGACTTAACGGCGACTCGTTATTTAATGTCTTATCGACAATTATTCTTATGTTTAGTTAACGCAATTTTCGCACAGAAGATTTACTCAGGGAATAACAGGAGAGAGTATTGTGTGTTGAAAAATTAACGAAGTTCAGAAAAAAAAGACAAATATATGTGATCTCAGATAATAAAAAAAATGTGCTCCACTCGTTTTTGTTAAAAAAAAAAAATACAGATATTAGTTTTGTTAGAAAGTACAAATTGTGCTTGCGAAATTCTTAAATCGAAAGGGAAAGAGAGAAATTCTTATTTCTCTGTGTTTTTGTATGCGCTCGCTGCATTATTATTGCAAGTGTAAATTCTGTAGAATGAGAAATTTACGTTGAGTCAGCTGTACGAAGGGGCTTCTCTAAGCCGGATTTACATTCGGAGTACCGGCGTTTCATTATGCATGTACATCTCTCGCGAGAACAGTGACTCATTTCGAAAATCAAGAAGCGGGTTGGAGGCATTAACTGAAAAGGAATCTCGTCGCTCTCGTTCCAGGTCAACGGCAGGGATGTTGCGAACAAGGAGCAGACCGAGAACTTATTCGCGGAAACGAAGACCGCTGTGACAATTCTCGTCAGTCGATGCGTATATCCGGTTCGTTTTTTTTCTTCATCTTATTACGTGTTAAAAAATTTGAATCGAATAAAAAACATAATTCTCTTTAAATTGTGTGATTCTTATAATAAATATATTGTTTAAAAAAAATTGAAATAATTAAAATTCAATTATATATGTGTATAAATCGAACTCGCAACGCTCTCATTTTTTTTTGTCTACTAATTTTATCGACTTCAATTTAGGACGACGAATACGATGACAGGCACATCTATCATCAAGTAAGTCAAGTTATATTATATAAAGCAAACACATTCGCACTATGTTTATGCGCGCGGTGTGTATCGCTTATCTACCATGAACCGTATCGCTTCAGTGCTCGCCGCCACTTTCACCGGAGAACTTGCCAGCGTATCAGAACAGCATGATCGAGCAGCTGATCCGTCAACAGCAGCAGCAAACGGAGGAGCGTACCAAAGAGAGCGAAGTAAACAACTGCACTCTGAAAGCGGCGCCGCCCATACCTTCTCACACTCAGCAGCAGCAGCAGCAACAGCAACAGCAACAACAGCAACAACAACAGTCTGCCAACGTTTTCTCTACAAACTCATCGTCTACATGTTCGTCGCAAAATTCACAGAAGTCAAGCAAGAACGCGATCTCGCCGGCACATCACACGGACGAGCGCAGCAAGCAGTGGATGCAAGACACGCTGAAGGATTGCACGAAAAGGCTCGACGGTATTTCTCTGCGCGGACAACAACCCGTATCACCGGCAGCGGCGGCGGTGCCGCCGTCGGTGAAGCTCGTCGAGGCGTACTCGAGTCACGTCTGGAGTGAGACCGAGCACATCTACGAGACGATACCGGAGTCGGACAGCGAGCCGATCTACTCGTCGCCGTACGAGCATCATCAGCACTGGCAACAGTCGAATCACGTCGCGACGCAGCTGCAACACAGCAACACGCAGAATCACCTGACCAGCCAGCCGAACCAAAAGTGGCACTCCTCGTCGAAGAGCAACAGTTCCGGCGAGGAGAAAGACAGTTCGAGCGCGTACAACACCGGGGAATCTTGTCACAGCAATCCACTGACTCTGGAGCTTCATCAAGGCGAGAGAGATCATCATAAGAGCACGCTGGTGCTGTGTCCGCCGAAGACACCGCCGCAGCCACAACAGCAGCAGCAACAACAACAGAAGTTGTTCTGTAACTGTCCGATGCCAGTAACGCCGAGCGCGACATCCGCAACGACCAGGCAACAATCGTCGAAAAATCAGAGCGTTCGAAAGAGCTTGTCGTCGTCGCATCATCACAGAGACCGCATCGAGCCGTCAATGAACGCCAATACGCTGCCGGCCGACACTATGTACACGAACGTGGCGAACTTGCAACAGACGATGATGCTGCAGCAGCAGCTATTCAAACAGGCGCTAAACCGCAGGAACTTCGTCACCAACAGAGAGACATCGGCGGGCGGCGCGAGAAAGTCCAAGTCGCACGGTAACTTTCAGGCGCCCAATTTGACGCAGTATCAGTTTGTCGGCAGTCAGCAAGTGTGCATGTCTACGTGGACGCCGCCGGAGGAGAAAGGCGAGGTGCAAATGGAGTGGAAAGTGAAGAGGAGGTCGGATGGCACGAGATACATCGCCAAAAGGCCCGTGAGGAATCGAATATTGCGGAACCGGGCGATCAAGATATCAGAGGAGAGAGCCGGCCACACCACCGAGGACGATACTCTATCGGAGATGAAGGTGAGTGCCGATATTTCAATATTTTATTTATTTGTTAAAATTAGACAAAAGATATTTGTTTAGATAAAGTATTTAATTTATAGAAAGATTAATAACGTTTTTATTTTTTTAATCAATTGTTCAGGTTGGACGCTATTGGAGCAAGGAAGAGCGCAAACGGCAACTGGAGCGCGCGCGCGAGCGCAAACAGCGGCAACAAGAGCTGTTGCTGCAGCAGCAGCAGTTGCAAACCACCGACCTGTTGATATGCGAGCACACGGAGGACAAGGTGTCGAAGAAGCCATTGAATATCGTGGAGCTCAGTCACAAGAAGATGGCGCGTAAAAAGACGACTCTGGACGATTTCACCACCGTGCAAGAAATGCTGGTTCACGGGAACAGAGTGGGAGCGAGCGGTCCTGGCACGGGGGGAAAATTAATGGGTCTGCTGTCGGTTACCACTGTGTAAGCGAAACTGCTGGTCGTGAAATGCACTTTTTTTCGCGGGAACTTTCTAATAAAAAAACGAAAAAAAAAAAAAGAACACTTTTGCGCGATAAATTTTATATATTCGCTCCGAGTTATCTACGTGATACTTTGTATATCTCCTTGATCCTTCTTGTACGAATACGGCGTCTCGCCCTTTCCGAGAACGCTGAGTAGAGATCGTTTTACATTCATACAGACAGGAGTATTCTGCGAACGGAGATCGGTGTTTATAGGTTTGTAGATATGTATGATAAACGGTGTATCGACGTGTGACGCGTATCAATATTCTTCCCGCTTTGTATGATACAAAAAAAAAACGTCATTTTAACGTTGATTTTCATTGTGAACTGGTCGATTACAAGCTAAGTGATTATTACGGCTCATGCACTTGAAGAGTACAGTCTGTCATTGTGAACTGAATCTTCGTGGACATCGAATAGTGATTAAAATAGAAGAACAATGCTATTATGTAACGGCGCTGTCTCCTCGTTCGTGTGAAGATTTTTGTAGCGCCTCGATTTTTTACACAAGTTTTGTAAAGCACACGAAAAGAAAGATGCGTTGAGAAACGCGCCGAAGAGATACACTTGAGAAAGAAATCCGAGATGTCTCGAAAACTGTACGTCGTATAACTCGCGTGTGTATCGAGCCGATTGCTGTTACTTTGAATCTTTGTTTGTTTTTTTTTTTTTTTTCCAGCCTAGAAAAGATAATCACTCGAATGTATCATTATTATTACTGTGTTTGGATTGTTCTGTGACTCTATACATGTATAACGTATGGAAGACAGAATTGTGAATAGAGTGTGAATCAAATGCGATGCGTATATAATTTAACTGTCGCGTATTTCTTCACTGCGTAAGGTGTGCGAGGCGTTTGAGAAACGTCTATGTTAGATACAGTGTACCGTTGTAGGAAATATGTTGTACGTTCTAAATTATATTAAATAATACGTAACAAGCACCCAAGGAATCGCTCGTACATAAGCGGTCTTTTGTATGTAGATGCGACGTGACGATTCCACGTGTGTGTAATGTAAATAAATCCACGAATAAAATATAACATTAATATATGCAACGACGTGGCGGCGAATTTGGTAAGTGCGTATTTATCCTTAGGCGTGCGTTATCTTGCCTTTCAGCGTCACCGAAAGAAACACAGCAAGGAAGCGGTTTCTCAGAGGAATAAGAACAAAACGTCGTGAAGTGTAGAAAAACGACTATTTATCATGATATTCGAAAACTTTTTGATCATCTTTGAATTTTAATAATCCTATTACATGAGCTTGATATTTATCCTATTTAAGATTTTTAGTTCTGGCACATTCAGGTGTTGGGCGTATACGCGGAAGCAATGGTGTGTGGAGAAGTTCAATAGAAAATCGCGCAAATATTGGCCAAGATTCAGATGATAGATGGAATCCCGCACCAACTCCGGATCTTCATCTTCATCGTTATCCTCGTCCATGCCATCAAATCCTAGAAAGATGTCACATTTATATCATTTTTCTTTTGCCGACAATTAAAAGTTACGCAATCTGAAAATTTGTATGAAAACACTCACGTAAAACATTTGCAACGTCATTTCCGGGATCTATCGGTTCATCATCATCCTCATCTTCGTCTTCCTCATCGGAAACCTACGCGTCAAACGTACGTTTACTTTTGACAGGACACAGAGGACGAAAACCGAATGTAGAAGCGCAAACGTTTACTCACTTCCGCATCTTGGCTGGCACTAATAACCTCAATATCGTGCGATAATTCATTGATTATTACTTTAAAAATCTTTACAAGTACAGGCACCGTAGTCCATTCGTAAGGCTGCGACTCCGCTTTGCTCCTGGTCCTCACGCCGTCTTCGATTCCTATATATTCCCGAATTTTAACTTGCTACTTTGGAACACAATACAAAATGTCTTTCGTAGAACCAAGTAGTTTTGTTTTGAATTAACGATATGTGATGCAATAAATTACACATTGCGATACGATATTTTCCGCTCAATGCAACATCTCTGTCAGCGAGATAACTTATCTGAGAAGGAAATAAACCACAAACCTGAAATGATCATATCACCCTTAACAGTGATCTCGTCCAGTCTGCAATCACCGTGTGTGACTCCGTACTGTAGAATGTTGCACAAAGCGACAGTCCCGACCTTGCGATCGTATTTACCCATAAACAAATGTTGCCTGTTGACCCATTCGGATAGCACAAACACTAGTGCGCTCTGTCCCGTCGGGCCGGGCACGGTGGATAAGAAGTTCAACACGGCGTCGAATTGCGTGTTTATAAGATGCGCGTAAATCATCAACAGACTCTGCATAACGAGCGACGACTCAGCGGTTTGCATCTTGCTCAGCACTGCTTTTAACAGCAGATCGAGATTCTCGCCAAGACTGTTTCCCACGTTTCTTATCAGCGTCGTGACCAAACGTCCGACAAAAGTGGCAGTGAACTCGCTCGACTGTGAGGAATAATAACGCGCATATAGATGATATTATTGTAACTTTTTCGCAAAGAATATAAAAAATGTCTAATCTTGAAAGACGTTTCGAGCAATGTCACCTGCGGATTTAGAAGTAAAGCGATTATCTGCAATATGTACTGTAGTCCGGTTTGACCCTCACTGTCTCGATAGACAGTAACTTGCTGAGCCGCCACGGACAAGTAAGCGCGTATGACTTCTCCGCCGCTTTGTAACGTTGCATCATCCTCGGAGTGAAGAACGCATTGGCACGCGGCAGGAAAAGCAGTCTCGATTAAAGCATTACTTAGCGGTCTCGGCGAATACTGTACTAGAATTTTTAACACGTCCAATGCTACTGCTCGAGATCCCTCTGACGAAAAAAAGATACTATAAATTATTAAGTCGATCGAAGTTGACGTATATTACGGTGTAACGTCGAAAGGTGTTTAATAATGTACAAAAGAACGAATTCGTTACCATCTTGTGGTTTGCTCATGGTGATCGCCATCATACTCGTGAGAGTAGGTATTATACGAGTTTGCAACGGCCCGATACAGTTCGGATTCTGCGTCAAATACTTGAAAATGTCCAAACATATATCTAAGATCGCCGGGTCGCTATGATACTTAATAAACACTGCAATTGTCAAAGGACAAATCTTGTTTTCCATCGATGCTGTAAATTCTTTCTGTTGCTATCAACACAAATAAAAAAACAATCCGAGTAACTTAAATAACGGAAAAATGGAAGCCGCAATGTGAAACTGCGCGCGAAAAAAAAAAAACGTCAATATTACCCAAACTAGCATTTGGAGCGTCTCCATGACCAGAGTTAGAACGTCCGTGTTCTGTTGACTAACTAGAGTGTATAATCCATGAAAGATGTTGGGCATATGGCAGCGTATTACGTTAACTAGGGATTCCTTTCCCGATGACGCCTCGCAAAACCAATAGATCGCTTTAACAGCGCAGATACGAATACAAAGTGGTTGGTTTTCCTGTAAACCGTTAACTGCCGCTTCGAGAAATCGAGAAATCACTTCTAACGGCAATGTTTTAGCGTATCGTCCACTGAGACATAAGCAGCGGCCAAGAAGCAATGGAGGCGAGCCTAAAATAACGATGTAACAGTAATCAACAAGATGCTTGGTGAAATAAATGCAAAATGATAAAGAAAAACCGTTATTCGCGCCGCGATTAATCACCTGAATCATTCAGCATTTCCAAAACAACCGTGTTTAGAAATCTAATAATATCAAACGGCAACGTTCCTTCCTGCTGTTTCTCGATAATGGAATTTTTCGAGAGACTCAATGCCAATAATGAGGCCTCCCGTATTTTCCACCAGCTCTCGTTGCTGTTACCGCCCTCGCCATTAACACGCATTTCTTTTGTCGCTTCGATATGTCTTGTGACAACGTCGCATAGTGCGTGAACAGTTTTGTCTTCAGAGTTGGTAAGAAGAGTCTGTACGAAAGATAATCGAGAAAAACAATTACATCAGTCCCCGCGCATATCCGAGAACGCAACGCATCTTGCTATTGTGTTACATCTCTTCACTCACCATTAAAAATTCCTGAGCCGAGATTCGAACACTGTAATCGAACGTACAGTCTTCTTCCTCGACGAATTGTTCTGGAACACTTGTCCACTGTTGGATCTGTTCGGGTGTTATTTGCATAAATACTATTAGATAATATATAACTTCGCCCAGTATATTATCTAATATATTTGTAAACCTTTTGCGATCCACGATGGTCTGGATGAGCTCAAATATCGCAATAATCAGACTGTTGAAATTGATTACTTCGCCTGGAAATGAGGGAAAGATTTACAAAAAACAAAAGAAAAAAACATTAACTATACGATCGATACTCTGTACTCGTTATGGGTATAATGTACCATCAGAATCAACTTCCTTATCGTCGATATCCGCATCGGAATTTACCGTTGTTTCTTGGTATGTCTTTGCACTCTGGCATAAATTTTCCCATATGGGTGGCAGCATTTGAGGCAAAAAATCCGACACATATTTGGGCATTTTTGTGACAAGACAGTTTATAGCTTTAATGATATCAGTTTTAAATTCACTATCACTATCCGGGCCGTTAGATATTCTCAGATATGTGATAAACTTCTCACAGAACATAGGAATGATTGGCTGTAGATACTGTTCCATAAATCCCTTTTCACAACTAGTATGAGTAATTAAGGTTGTGATAATTATAAAAACCTCAACCGCACGACCACGTATTTTAATCGAATACTGTTGGATGAAAAATGTAAAAATAGCATTACAGAAACACTGAGAAAAAGATAAAATTTGATTTTCTCTGCTTGACTTACATTCTCATCTTGAAATATTCGAAACATCTCTTGCAGAATAATAAGTCCAACATTGTAGAGATGAGCATCTGTGAGATCCCGACTGAACTCAGTCAGAACTCTCATAGCCCCATGAACAGCAAATTCATTCTGATCTTTCAAACAACTAACAAGTATGTCAAAAAGAGCAGGCCAATTTTCAGGCCAATCCCAATGCGCTATAGCCGATATTGCGTAGGCCACGGCAGTTCGTACCTGGAGTTGATGATGCATCGCTGATAAAGTCGATTATTCATTGCAAATGTCACAATTTTAATCCGGAAAACTAGTCTTCTTACAAATTTATAGAACTAGTCTTCTTACAATTTGTAGAACTCGTCTTCTTACAATTTAAATTATTTGACTGAATTACCTTACTGATAGCCTCTCGAAGCCCAAGAGGCAATAACTCCTTGATCCTTTCTTTAGCAGCATTGTTAGGCTCTGGCGGACGGAACTTCTCGGCTGTCGAGCACCAATGTGTCTCAACATATTGCTTCAATAAAACGGAAGCTAATTGCCTGATCGGTAAATGCCCGTTAGGGTCCACGACGAACTCCGTCAGGTGTATTCCGAATTCCTCTGTAACCTCCAAAGCCTGAACCCTTTGCTCCGCGGATACGCGAGTTTCATATTGAGGCGATAAGATTCCAGTTAACGACTCGTACAAGGCTTCCTTCAGTGAGCCTTGTACATCGCCAGCAATCATCGTGCGAAGTAAAAAACAAAATTCGTTTACTGCATCTGAAAGATATTTTCGAAAAGTCAGACACACGTTCGGTCGCGCGCCCACTACACAACTCCCGGAATCAGCAAATCTGCAGATAAATGTTTTATTACCTAAAATTACACAACACTCGCGTTTTCTTCTTAATCGTCGTTTTCTCTCGCGTCTCTCATGTAGTGATTACGACGCCTGACATCTCGAAACATCTACGTATATTCTCGGCATTTACACACCGGTTGTTTGTCAACGTTTCAAAATTTCCCAAAATTTTCCACAAAAGCCGGGGCGGATTGGATTGGAGACACGACTTGGTTATATCATCGCTCAATTATCTCACAAGATGGGCATCCCTTCTTTTCATTCTAGGAAAATTTAACCGAACGTACGATAGGCTACTTTCTGTGAAAGTTACTATGCATATGTAGTAATTTTAAAGAGACAACTTCTTTCGCCAGAGAAAAATTTGGCAATACTGATAGTGGTTCTGATCTTCGTTGTCGTGGTTTTCTGCCACCAGAGGGATGTAAAATATCCTGTTTCTTTTTAGTCGATGGTGTATTCGTGGTACGTTTCGCAGAGACGATAATTTCATATTTGACAAGAAAATTCGATTTATCTACTTAACTATTCACTTAAATATCTGGTAAACTTTGCGATACATTGCGTCAGGTTGCTGCATGACTATCTTTCTTTCTGTTACTTGATTTAATTTTGAACGATTCTGGCGGATTACCGCGACTCGTTTCATGTGGCACGATGATAAATGTGACAACAATAGTGTATATAATACTTTCTATTTGTATACACTTGAAAAATGCTACAAGTCTTTGTGTTGTGCATTCGTCGAAAAGTCATAGAGTTTCGCAAATATGACAATTTTGACAAGTCTTCGTAAAATAGATTTTTTAACGTCATGTCCTATCGAACATAACCAAAAAACATTTCTCTTGCGGTTCTTTCGACATCTGTGATTTTATAAATTTTTTCTTTTTTTTGTTAAAAGTGGGAACAGTTAGATATGTCAACAATTTATTCATAGCTTTGTGTGTTATTTGCAGGAAATGACGAGCAAAGCGAAAACTCCTAAGACAAAAGAAGGTGCTGCTGCAGAAGATGCACCAGTGGTCTTGAAAAAGAGGCCCTTTAAGAGGCATGGGCGTCTTTATGCAAAAGCAATCTTCACTGGCTACAAACGAGGGTTGCGTAATCAACATGAACATACTGCACTACTAAAAATTGAAGGAGCTAGCACAAAAAAAGATTCTGATTTTTACATTGGAAAACGATGCGTCTATGTATATAAGGTATACACATAAAGTTTTCAAATTTATTTGTTAGAAACAAGAGATTAGATTAAATTATTATAACAAGAATTTAAAAAAAATTATAAACTTGGGTATCTTTCCTACAATTTCTACTATATAAATCTTGAAATAACTTTTCTCTGATCTTCTCTCTAAGATATTAAGATATTAATTTAACATAAATAACAAGTGTTATTTATTAATAATCTATGTAAATTATGTTAGGCAAAAAATAGAACCCCAGTACCAGGAAAGAAAACTTCAAAGAAAACAAAAGTTAGAGCTATTTGGGGCAAAGTTACTCGACCTCATGGAGCAAGTGGGTCGGTAAGAGCTAAATTTAAAAGAAATTTGCCAGCTAAGGCTATGGGACACCGTATCAGAATAGTAAGAGAGTTAAAGTTTATATTCTTTACTACACATAAGCTTTTTGTTTTATTATAAATTTTCTATATCTTTGATTAAAAACTATAGCAAATATATCAGTACGCAATTAGGTAGGGTAGATTACTAAATTCAAATAATTTTTTTTCAGATGCTCTATCCCAGTCGGATTTAAATTTTATTCCTGTATAATATAATAAAATACCATTTTTTGGTACTAAAATTTAAGATCTGTGTGAATCCTTTTTTTTTCCTCTTACTAATGCCAAGCCAAAATCCTGTCCCATATCATTTATATAAATTTGTATTAGATATTAATTTAATTGCATTAAAAACTTCAAGAAGAATAAAATATTTCAAACTAGCATCTTTAGCTTCAACAAAGTCAATTTGAAGAACATTCTCAGGCAAACTTGTAAGTTTATTTGATGGAACTTTAAAATACGCATCTGCGCGCGCGTGTGTACTTTCCGCTATCAATTTAACCTAACCCTAACCTAATCTCAAATTAACCTCAAACTCCGCGACATGTAAAGAACGCTTTTACGTATTTCGCAAAAACTTCGTATTTTTGCCGCATAGCATATGAGAGCAATAAGAGCATGCTGTGTGTTACAAGATATGAAATGTCATACAAGAGTCCGTCGAGATAAATCACGTTAATCAACATCATACTAGAAGCCATTTTTGTGCGGCTTTGTTGTATGTATGTGGGTTTAAACAGCGTTTCCAGTATTAAATTTGCATAGTCGTATTTATAGGTTTCGCGTATTTCCAAAGTGTAATATTGACTGACCGATTGCAAACAGAGGAAGAAGAAAACGTTCTCTTTCCGCCGTCGCTACGATGTTGTATCCGCTGTGATTCTGAACAACCGAGTCAAGATAGAGATCGTAGAGATTATCGTAGAGACAATGTTTTGCTGCCTGAGAAACTGTTTTGACGGCCTCGGCTTCAGCGCGACTCAAACACCAAAGCGGGAACAAAACCTTATCGCCTTGGACACGACTCACATGGGTAACTGTCATCGTGTGTGACACGTGTGTGTCAGATCACTCGAATAAAAAGACGTGACGTAAAGCGTGTTATAATCTCTCTAAGTATTTATATTTCTGTTTTAAAACATCTATATAATTTTTGTATACTTGGAAAACCGGACTGTTGTTATTTTTAGTTGGTTTTTCAGAAGAGAACTTTGATAAGCCGTATTTTTTTAAATACTTGGATTGTTTACATCTATTTATACAAATGATACGTTTTTGTGACTAATGTATATATAGCTTGAAAGCATATCTCTTAATTTCCATTGTTTATCGTTGCACAGGAAATGAGGTAGTCATAGTAAAAAATGGTCTAAGGATATGCGGAAGCGGTGGTGCCTTAACGAATGCCCCTCTCGTTCAGAGTAAAAGTTACTTTGAAGTGAAGATACAGCAAGGTGGTATCTGGGGTATCGGACTTGCCAGAAGAGACTCTGATCTCAATGTCGCTATGGGTGGAAAGGATTCGGAAAGTTGGGCGCTCAATTCGGACAGTATTATAAGGCACAACGACCAAGAAGTTCATAAAATTCAAACTCCTGTACAAGAAGGAGATATCATTGTGCGTAATCGCTAATGTTCAATCGCGACATCCCAAATAAGTTAACAGAGATTAATAAACGTATTTGAAAAAATGATTATTATGCCTCTGACAGAATTATCGTTTTTCAGGGAGTATCTTACGATCACGTAGAACTGAATTTCTATTTGAATGGGAAATCCATGAACGCTCCAGTTATGGGAATAAAGGGACGAGTGTATCCAATATTATATGGTAGATTTTATTCCACTGACTTACGTCACTAATTAATATAAATGTTCTGAGACATCATTCACTATATTTTATTTTACAGTGGACGACGGAGCTATCTTAGATATAATTCTGGAGAATTTCGTCTACGCGCCACCGATGGGCTTCGAGAAAATAATGTTGGAACAATCGTTGCTTTAGCAGAGTGATGTAAACGAGAACAAGGCGGTCAGTATATCGTTAAAATTATCGCTCTTCGTCCATTTCGACCTTAATTAAGTACCGGAACTGTAAGCTAAGGATAATACAAATCGTAAACAGGGAGCTACAACGGTATAAATATTAAGAATCAGTGTCACAAAGTTTTTGTCGTTATATGATTGCGTACGATAGGAATAGATTTAATTCAGAAGCGTAACATAAGCAACTCGCCTAATACATGTAAATCTATTTTTTGATCTCTATAAAAGATTAATTCTCTATAAAAGATGGGAGAAAGAACGACAGAGATTGAGATAATAAGTTGGGAGAAATTTTACATAACTGAGAGAGAGAATCTCCAGTTTATTAAAATTAAAAGGTTTATATATACAGCAGTAATCATTCGGATGAATTAAATTCAGCTCTATTTCAAAATCTCATGTCTATCTTACAATAACTATATTATATTATATTATATATATATATATATATATATATGTTATATCTTTGTATAATTGTATAATAAATGTAATCATAAATATGTGTGTACAATTTGTGTAATATATATATATGTACGCATTGTATACATAATGATTCATTGATTCTTAGATGATTAATGCGTACGGTATGATATATACACTGGCTTAAATAAGGTACCAATGGCTTTTAGGCCTATTGTTTGCTTCATTAGGCTAGAGTGTCATGGCATTCTTATTAAATATCTCTCTTCATAGGTTCTCTCTTACTACAATATTGTATTCAACATTAAAGCTAATGCTTCATTCTTTTTTTTTTTTTTACTGTCGAAAACTTGCAATCTTTTTTTCCTTACATATCGTCAATTATGTAAACATTTCAACAATTTAGTTTTTTGAAACGCGAAACGAGGAATTATTCTTTTTTTTTTTATGAATACGAGAAACAAAAAAAAATCGTACTTACAGTATTTCAATATAATCGAATATCTCAGCTCGCTTTATTTATAAGAATTATTTATAAGAAGTTATTAAGAATCGATCACAGTCAGATAAGCGCCGGTGGTTTTAATACGAAAACGACAGCTAAACAAAAAAACTCTTAAATTAACAATCATCGCTTATCATTGACCTAATAATGAGCCTTTTACCTAATGATGTGTATAAAAAGTTTCTTGTTTTTTTCTTTTTTTTTTATACAACTGTTTTGTGCTGCAAGCTTTCCGAATACTTGCTGAAACATATTAAATCTTTGGTCCTTAATATTAGCTTCAAACAACTATGTCGATATATCAATAAAATATTATGCGCTCTTAACATTACGGCTGCATTCTGAAAGCGCGCTATTGCACGATTCTATCTTCGTTTTACATCTAATGATCGAAAAAGATGGGATGACGCAATAGCATTGATAGCGCGCTCCTCGAGAACACAGCCTACGTATTTATATTAATTATAGGTCATTCGATTAAAACACAATGTACTTGCTTTATTACCTTACATTATTTGCCATAATGAAGTCTCTACGTGCTGAATGTATAACATCGCTTATTATTATTTTTTCCTCAATGAGTAATTTTGCGTTAAATATATGATTTGTTTATGGCACTCTGTTCCTCTTGTGTAACTTAGAGAAGTATACATATGTGTGTATATATAAGTATTGTATTCATTCGAAAGACCATCGTTATAATGTTTTTTTTTTTTTTTTCAAGAGAGCTTCTTGCAATCTACACGCTTTAATTAATAGCTGCGCAACTACTACTATAGCTAATGTTTTATGTTACAGCTTTACGTTTATGACTGGATGACATGAGATATTTATAATGGTAACCCATCGTATTTTATTGCACTTGTACAGCTTCCGTGTTGAGCGTGTTGACGACTGATATTTAATCTAGAGACAACGATCACCTCATCTGATGATGCATTGTATTGCCGGTTGATTTAACTATGTAGGCCAGTGATAAAGTAAATCATTTTACACGAAATACAATTATTTACAATTTAATTATTTACGGGCAATTTTTTGTAACATTGTCTAGAATGCGGAAATATATCAAGACTTGTGTTATTATTAATTTCTCAAATGTAGGACCGTTAATCTCTGTTTGGGAGTAACGTGCAGATCAACGATGGAAAATGGTTGTTTGTTTTTACTTCACTTTCAGACATTCTTTCTTGTTGTGGGAATATACGTGTATGTCGCTTCGCATGTGCAGCCGTTCATAGTTTAGTTTTAGCATGTACTTTAACATTCAAATTACAAAATGTTTTATTCAAATCTTGCAAATTTGTTTTTCATTTACAATGCGGCAAATAATTTGAATAAAAAATATATATGTTTATATACTTTGAAATATATTTACAAAATAATTCGGAATCTACGCGGTGTTTTTCTTTTTGCTTAGTTGTAAATGTGCTGCTGTACCGGCACAAAGTAATTCTGAGAAACGCGTTTTCACTTGTAAAGTGCTACTAATACAAAAAACTGTATAATGCGTACAAAATCTACTGAACATCTTATCGTCGATACTATTCGTCGTGATTTCTCGGTTTTTTTTATTTTTATTAGAAATAATAGTATCGCTAATTTTTGAGATCGCACGCGTTTTCTTTTTACTCTTTGTAGTCGAAAACAACTTCTCTCCGCATATCGCTAAAATATTTGTGCAATAGTTTAATGGCATTCGTAGTGTTATTTCATATATCCGGGATATTACTGTAAAAATTCAAAATATCAAACAGATATATAAAAAATAAGATTAATCGATGCTAGAATTATTATTTAATGTTCTTGCGGTCCGAACCACAGTTCGAATTTGTGTTTTACGACTGACCCTGGAAAAATCTGTGCTTATTTGTGTGAGTCCAAATACATTCACATCATATTTAAGAATAATTTCTAATTTGTAATATTAATGAAACTTACTTAGATCCTAGTACCTTAATTCACGAAAAATTGAATTTTATTAACCACATTTATATGTTTTTTTCTTCTAAAGAGACAGTAACTTTGCGATAATACTAGAACTTTTTTAAACGAGCCTTCGTAAATATAAAGAAAACAATATTTTTTATTTTATCTTTAAACTTTTAAATATGTAAAATGTTTTTACTGCATTCCCCGTATATATGTGTGTGTATATATATATATATATATATGTATATATACATATATATACGGGATATATTATTATGATATACAAGAGGGTGATCAAAAAGGTCCTTGGAAACTAATTCTCTCAGACGGAAACTAGACATCGTGCAACGTCGTCACACATGCAGGAAGTGCAACCCACGTGTCTCATGAATAGCGCGTCAAACGACGCGATGCTTATTTAAACAAAAAAACTTACTTTTTTTACTTATATACATTTGGAATTATGAGAAGATGAAGAAAAAGTAAAGAAACTGTGGGCTTGAATCAAATTTTGAACTTGTAAAATTCGATGCTGTGTGATTACGCTTAGAAACGCTTAGACTCCCTATCTAGCAGTTACGGAACTGTTTGATCACCCTTCGTACACATTGAATTGAGATACATGCGAATATAATTAGATCACCATGTGCTGCGAATTTGATTATGAATGAAAAAAAATCGAACGTTTATAATGATTTATATAAGAAAATATTATAAATAAATCATCTAAGCGACTTAAACGTACGTATAACTCGAAACTTATCAGTTGGCGATTATGGCGTTGATTTAAAGTGATTTTATGTATATGTAAAAACTTATAGATTTTAACGCGACTGTTTGTATAATTATAAACAAAGATACTTGTTAAAGAATGTTAGCTTGTTTGTGGAAGAACCTTGAGATTATTTTCACGAGTCATTCCTGTGACTATTGCGCGCATAGCAAGTTTTATCTGGTGACGGAATTCTATACGTTTTTAATATACCTAGACATACCGTCCTCGAAGTTTTCTTTGGTCTTATTCAAGTACACATCTGGTATACTTGCGGTACACTTTGCACAAATAGCTGCAAATAGCGATTCAAAACATTTCATGGGCACTTCCTTGAGGATGCTTAAAATCCAGAACGTTTCTTGTTTGGCGACGAACGTTGAGTTTTAAAAGAATTTATTTTTTTTTTTTTTAAATAATGTGTACTCACACTCGTTAATCGTTATCCGTGGTATCCTCAATGACGGAATCCCAATTGAACTCTGTGGCGCTCTGCCTCGACGGCAGTTCACCGAGGTGCTGGAATCGTTGTACGAAATAGGGATCACGATCTCTAAGCCGTTTAAACCGCTGAAAGGCGAGATTCTTCGCGAACTCGTAGAGCTCGAGGTCCAGATTGTTGAGTCTGCGTACAGCCTCCAATTGTTCCGGGCTAAGAGTCGCCATCGTAACCGCGCTGAGTGTGGCGTTGTGTTGCTCAAAGGCGATCGCAAATCGCATTCCGAACGTTTCTTCGAACGTATATTGCCCCACCTGATGTGTGTGTGTAATTTAATTTATGAAAAATATATATCTTTGCTATAGAGCTACACAGACATAATATCATTAACTAATAGTTTTCTTTAACTTTCTCTTTCACGCTCATATATATTGTGCGTGTGTGTATATATATGTATATGTTTTTTAATCAACTTTATAGTATAATCAACTGTTTCTTGAACATATTAGTAATTGTAAATGTATCTTCTTCAATATTCAATCGTAGAGATCAAGGCGAACAACTTGTAAAGTAGTGTCACAAGTCACAATGATAAAAAAAGCTCATTATCTATGATAGTAATGCACATCAAGAAATTTATACGTCATTACAATAAGAAAAAGATGTTACGTTGTTGTAAACTTGTATAAAACTCGCTCTACTTCATTTGAAAAACTCACTTATTTTCCTCATATTCGTTATACATATTATCCGTATACATATTATTTATATAATACAAAAACTGATAGAAAAACTATATAAAATATAAAACAAATTGCACAAAGGAAGTTATTTCTTAATATTTTTCGAGCGAAAAACGTAGACATAAAAAAAAAAAAAGAAAAGAAAACGAGAGAGAAACAGCGGGTAATTTATGGAAGAAACCAATTGCTTATATACCACACATGTTAAGGAGAACTCGTATAAATATTTACGTTTGAACGTCTATTCTTAAGCAGTTAGACCATAAACGTGATGTATAAGAGCAACAACTGTGAATAGCTTGAAATAAAAGATATGTGGTTGTGCCACTAAATTTTTAACTGCTTTCTCCATGCAAGTATGTAACAATTTCGTAATAAGTAAAACTATAAACAAATATAAGTAAAACTATAATTCATTAAGTGTTCAAATGTATCGCATACCTTCTGATATTCAGTCAACATGAAGAAAGGCATGTACTGCAAATTGTGCTTGGCGCTGGCCAGCATTAAACGATCTCTATCGGCACTGCTCAGAGTGGAGTTGTAACAGCCAACTATCGATAAATCCGCCAACATTCTGGTCTGACGATTGCTCGCCAGATTATAAGGACACGCCATAAACTGCACAGATATAATAATCGCATCGTTATCTCCAGCTTTCTTCCTGTCTTCTAATCAGTGCAAATGTATTTCTCTCTCTCTCGCTGGTCTGCTCTTCGTAATAGCATCTTACAAGCACAATAAACTTATTATGAAAGAGAGCACGACAAAATTATCGAACAGAAAGAAGCCTTTTAAAATAAAAAACGGTCTTAAGATAAGGGAAAACTTCTTATCTTAATATGTTTCCAAGCAGAGAATAATAGACTACAGATAAACAGCTGTGCCACAATTAATATCTCGAAAGAAATTCATATCAGACGTGTAATGAACTTAATTGACTGAACGTAACAGTGTTATTATGCTTTAATTAATCTGCATAAAAACATCTGGACCTACCTGTTCCAAGGTGACGCCTTGCCAACTGAGACCGTTGTAACACTGAGGCAGATTCGCCTGAGTACCGCCGCACCAATGACGAGCACCTCTCCACGTAGCACCTCTTTGCACGTGCTTGAACTCGGAGAGATATCTCGCGACGGGATCCCTTATAATAGTTATGTAAAAGTAACGGCGTTTGATACCGTCACCTTCGATTTTGTTCAACTCAGTGTCTACACAACTTGTCAATTCGGTCCAGTCTGCATGCAGGCCGCACTTCCAGCCGGTCGAGTACCGCGAGAATAGCCAATTTTCGTTACGATTTGGACGGAAACAGAAGCAACGTTTGCGCCGTCGTTGACACGAACACGGTCTTTGCAGGTCCAGGTCCCGAACCAGATGCTTCCCGAACAGTGTCCCACCTTTCGACAAGAAACAAGAAATATTTACACAAGTTCACAAGTTTCTTGTTAATATACTTTTGTAAATTTTTCAGCGAGTTACATTAATTAAGAAATATGTATTTGTATAATTTTTAATGTGTAATTTCAATTCTTTTTAAAAACTTTGCGATCAAGATGATGATGTTACAACACGCACTTTCGCCAAAGGAAAATGTATGAATACATGAAGAAGAAAAAAAAGGCAAAGAGGATGCAGACACACAGCATACTAAATAACTTACACATTCCTGAATTATTCTCTTTCTTTCTTTCTAAGACAGAACTCCTGGGGATTTGAGCGCATCTGATGAATAATGCAATAATTCGAGTATACAATGGTTTGAAGGGAAATAACATTGTTATTTTATTCTCGTTTAAAAGCCTAACGTCACGAAGTAATACATATTTGAGCAAAACATTTCAGTATATTTAAATTATAACTTATTAATTTTATGAATTGACTTCTCTCATTAAAAAAATTTGTTTACTTGGTTGATCATAAATCAAAAATGTAGGTCGATTTACGAATTTATATCGCGCTAGAAAATTTTGAAAATTAAATTTTTCGAGGGAAAAGCCGAGACGATCGAGATCGTTTTTCTAATTCGCCAACGATCAGAATGACACGGGGCAACTTTCTCCCCTCGTACTAACCAGTCTTCTGTATGTGCAAGAAAACCATGACGTCGTGAGCGTTAATGTCAAACTGGAAGGTGTCGTTGGCGAAAATGTCATCGTAACCCAGGCTACCCTGGATGCTCTGCAGCTTGAAGGCGGGATGCACTGAGAGCAGGCCGTTCTTGTCGAGCTCGACCGAAACGGAAGACAGTGCAGCGGCTAGGGGTCCGGCGAGACCCTCGGACACCCTCACGGACTCTTTGATCTCGCGGCTGGTCAGGGCGCACACATGATCCGGGCAGAAGTAGCCCAGGTAGACGATCCCGGTGAGCGCCAGACACAGGCACACCCCGACAACGCTACGTAGCCGTGCCCTGCGCCGCGACTCCATCGTCGTCGTCCTCTTCGTCGTCGCGCACTTCTCGTCGCATAAGTTCTCTACCTGCGCCTCCGCTTCTCTGTCCGGTACGATGAGCACTGTCAGCTCGCTAGTAGTGGCGTCCACTCTCGCATCGGCCTCCGCTCGTCTGCCCATTATTATTCCCGCCACCCATGTCGCTCGATCCAGTAGTGACTTCCTCTGACCGCTTCCTTCTTCGATGGACAACGACGCACACCACCGATCGTCACCGATCGTCGCACGCACGCGATCAACGATCAGAAGACGAGCTCGCCACAATCAACAGCAAACTGCCATTTGGAGCTACGAGAGAAAGCTCGCCGTGTATATTAAATCGTTACCAGCGTGAGTAGCGCCACATACAATATATGGTTTGCTAAACGCGAAGCTGCATATCACGTACGGTAGATAAGGCAGTTTACATAGTTTTGCAATACGATGCAAATCTATATTTTGATGTCGCTTCTAGAAAAATCAATAAAAACTATTTTAAAATAACGTAAAAATACATCAGCGCCTGCGAATGTGTAATTAAAAATAATAAGATGAGCGATATTTATAGCTGTGTCACTACATGGTTTTTATTTCTACAAAAATAGAAAAATGACGCTGAAACTAACAGCGTCACAATGATACATACATATAAACGTATAATCGTATTAAAATCGCGTCAAAAAATACAATGGACGCCTTCTAGCTTCTTCTCTGGTTTCATCAATGTGCATCCGGAAGTTGCATCAGAGGAGCGCACTATTGCGTCATTCTAGCTGCGGTCAACGTGGGTAAGTTCCACTTGCCGTTCACAACGCTCATGGAGTCATTTCATCCTTGCTTTTCATCAAAAGTTAAACAAAGATAAGGTAAACGAACGTTGCGAACGGCAAGTCAAACTTACTCCGTATATACAGCAAAGTGTTTCTCTTGCGGCCTTTATCTTTGTTTATATTTAATGAGCGATAGAATGAGAAATGAAAGATAGAATGACGCAGAGATAGGAGTGAGCACTCCGAGTCACAGATGCCAGATACCCCCCCCCCCCCCCGTCTCGAAGAGATACGCATCAATAACCGCGGGAACAAGCGCCGACGAAGTTGGTTTCTGCACAAATAGTTATCGCACGATCCGTAGAAACGATCTCCCCAAAGAGAGTGAGAGAACGACGGCGGGAACGACGAGCCGGGAAAGCGAGGTAAAGCGTGTACGAAGGCATTTACGTATTCGACGAGGATGGCATTATCCTGAAACGGGCATGACGCCCTTGGCCTCGAGATGCGACGAGACCACCACCCTCCTGTTGTTGCTGCTACTCGAGCTAGTACCCGGGGCACGTTGCTATTCGCGCGCGGCCACGACCTCCGCTTCGTTCTTAGCGAGATAGCATCTACAGTCCCCGGCGAGGGTGCGAGTGATGCCGCTTCTCGGCAGCATTATGACCATCGCTGTCGATAATCCGACAACGGCGTCCACGAGCGTCTTCGAGGGGAACATGACGTGGTCTCGACCAATCAGTGGTGGCTCTATGTTTACGAATAACGAGGCCCTCCCGACACGCGCTATCCCGAACGGCGAGCAACGCTGGCATCATCATTCGGCGGCACCGATAACTGTCAGCAGCGATCGTGATAGTCGCTTCCTCCTAAGCGGCGGCGACGGCGACGACGGAAAAGGAGGACCGAGCGGTACCGGAGACAACGAAAAACACATCATCGAGAGCAACGAGCGTGACACAACTACTAGCACGGGGCGAGAAAGCGGTCTGACAGAAAAGAAAAAAGCGTCGTCCCACCGTTGCGGCCAGACTTCAGAAACTCCGGCTTGCGGGAACACCGTAGACGCGACAAAGGGTGGGGAAACTGCATTTACTGGCGAAGAAAACGTGGCAGGGATAGATACCGGGGGTGGCGGCAGCGAAGAAAGTGTCGACGGCGTAGGCAGTACGACCGGCAGTGTAAGTGTGAGTACAGGTGTATCGAATAGCACGGAAGAAGGAGTTGCGATCGAATACGAAGAGAAGGATCTGTTGCTCTTCGGGTTTGGCGACACGATGGAGGACACGATCGGCGCGTTCAACGACTCGTTGAACGCGAGCTACCATTATCCCTGGAACATCAGCATCAACGAGACTTACATCGTTGTCGACGGTTATCCGTCGGGATACACCCTGCCGCATATTATACTCGCTTCGATTTTCGCGACGCTGCTGATGATCGTCATTATCGTGGGGAACATGCTCGTGATAATCGCCATTGTCACGGAGAAGGCGCTGAAGAATATACAGAACTGGTTCATTGCCAGTCTCGCGGTGGCGGACTTCTTTCTCGGCCTTATCATCATGCCGTTCTCGCTCGCCAACGAGATCATGGGCTACTGGATCTTCGGCTACTTGTGGTGCGACATTTACTCCGCCATGGACGTGTTGCTGTGCACGGCCAGTATTATGAATCTGTGCCTAATCAGCCTGGACAGGTTTTGGAGCATCACTCAAGCGGTCGACTACCTGAAGAAGAGAACACCGGCGAGAGCGGCGCTTATGATCGCCCTCGTCTGGCTGCTGTCAGCGCTCGTTTGCATACCACCGTTACTCGGATGGAAAAGACCCACTCCGGCCGAAAAATTTCCCAAGTGCACGGTGAGTGAAACGATTTTCTTGCAAAACAAAACCCAACTGGTTACGTACTGATTTTAGTTACGCGCCAAATTGTTGCGTTTACTTAAAGTAGGTTAAACGATCGATGAATATCGATCAAACGGGTTAAATTAATATATCACAGCAAACATAATTGCATAATTTACACCCGTACATGAAATGTCATAAGCCACATAGAAAATTGAATTATGTCGGATTAAATTTGTCTAATGAGTCGGAAAATTGAGGTAAATTTCGTCGAAGATAGACGAACGTCAGTCTTAATCGGTTATTCACCTCCTTTCGACGTTAAGCCGGTGCAAACGAAGGATTATCAGAACGTTGACAGATTCAATTACATTAGGCAATCAGAATCTTCCTGTACTGTAAATTTCAGTAACAAGGAGCGAGTCAGAATCGAAGAAACTCGCTTTTCCAGAATCAAATTATAAAAGTTGAACAAATTTAAAGAAATTCCTACGTCTCATGCTTAGAGTTTCAATCTAACTTCGCTACTGCAAAACCATTTACTTTTTAATCTTTTTAGGTAAACTTTATTTTGCTTGTGTGTTGCAAATAATTAATAAGAGTTATATTTTCTGTAATATTCTTTTTTTTCTATTTTATAAGAAAGTTTTCACAAGAAAGTTCTACGATAAAACGTAATGCTTTGAGTTTCAATCTAACTTCGCTGTTGCGAAACTGTTCGTTTCACTTTCTCTGAGATAATTATATATATTTTTTGTTCTTGAAAAATTATTATAATTAACCATGTCACTTCTTACCTATATTTCTTGTGATTGTTTTACATTGTGCAAACATTTTGTTTGTACAACCGGAGCGGGTGAAACACGATGAGTATGGGCGGCTGGCGGTAAAGGCCTTGATAAATTTGCGTAAAAAAAGGAATGTATGACGGCCGTTATATAAAAGATGAGCCATTAGCCGACCGTAAGTTTCCCGAAGAGGCTGTAAGGAGAAGTGTGCGGTACAGGAAAATTCACGATAGATTTTCCTGTAAAGTTCCCTTTTATCCGCGTATACTGGACGGCCGAGTAGCCTAAGACGCACAGAGAGTTTCAATAATGTATAACCAATTTCCAATCCGAATATTTTCGCGATGTATCCCTCTGTCGCGAACACGCGCGAAGGGGCGAGAGTAAGGGGCGAGTTATCCGAGGCTTTGCCTTTCATGCAAACAGGCGAAACCCGCCCTTATCTCCGGCATTCCCTTGAATTCCGTTCACGCTGATCTTCACAAAACGGCACTATGAATTCAATTTCTATGCCCGACATTTCGGACTGACACGCTGAAATTCGCGCGCGTAAATTCTCCGCTTTGCGAACAAGACGTTCATAATCTAATTAGCACGTCTTCCGTGTTCTTAGAATATATATACACATGTATTCTATATCAAAATATATGATTTAATATTATTACAGCTTTTGCTAAAAAATACAACAGTGAGAGAAAGAGAGAGAGAGAGAAGGCAAAAAGATCTCTCGAGTTATAATTACACTTGGGGCGCATGATTGAATGCACCCTTAAACTTAAACGGAACTAATTACGGATATAATTGAGCCATACATTTGTACGGTATGTAGTTGCAAAACGTGCTCGCTACGCGAATCGCTGTATGCTGAATTTCAAAGTATTTTGCAAGTGCGAACGCACACGCTGCGCTCTCTCTCTCTCTCTCTTTCTCTTTCGTTGTTTTTAGATCCGTGCAAGCAAAACACATTTGATATCCAAGTTTAATAACACTAAACGAGTTGCGTACTTTCCTCATTAAAGCATATAACTTCGATAATGACGAGTCATAACGCGAGAATTTATCTGCTTGAGTTGAACAGCGTTAATTATATGAAGTGTGCGATATTAAAATTAACGGGACGCGTCAGAGAAAGGAAAAGTATAAACTCAATCGCGAGAGAGAGAGAGAGAGAGAGAAAGAGAGGACGCTCGGTTTCTCCGCTTATTTTGAATGAAGCAGCGTATCATAGCGAGACACGGAGGTGGTTATTACGCGCACGAAAATCGAGTCCCGTCACGAAGACGTGCGACGCCGACACAGCGAGTGACGAGTAGAAATCCCAAACACGTCGACTTACCGCGATACTGAAGTGTGTCGTTTGCGGATCAGATGGATTTAAAAATGACACGAGTTTGGCAAAAAAAAAAAAAAAAAAAAAAAAAAAACATGTACTACGTCGCTTTGATACATATATTCCACTTTAGATTTAGCTTAATCGGTTAAATTAGATAAGCTCTGAGCGTTACAGCTTATCTGACAGACCTATCGTCGATGTTAAAGGAGATAAGAACCGCTCTCTAAACAATAATATAACATCAATTTTTTTTTCAATTACTATTGATTAAACCTCTATGGAATTACAAGATTTGTGGTTTTCGTTGAGAAAAGAATGTACGCGATAAAACCAGCATTTACACCAGTTGCCAGTATTTTATCGAGAAGCACAATTACATAACGAGATTTCAATTGCGGTAATATCAAATAAAATCTTTTAATCGCACTGATAATAGATCATAAAATTTTGAGCATTTACAAGACTAATATCTTTACGCTACAAAAAAAATGTATATATATTCAGGGTTTACTTTTTTTTGTTATCATTTAACCACAAAGACTCACTTTTTATTCTTGTAACATTTTTCCCTACGGCACCTGGATGAAAAAAGGTGACATGCGAACATCAGTTAAGACGCATCGTGCCATCTCTTTTTGCTCCACTACTTTCCACTGTACTCGCCATTATGGATCTGACAATCTTGTTCCACGATTTCTTGCTCTCTTCCACGTCCTCTCTTCTCATCCATCCAACCGAAGACGCGACGTGAGGTCTCTCCCCGGCCGACGATATTGCCGTTGGATTTTTCTGGCTGGTGACAAATGGAAGAGCGACAACTACCATACGAACGAGAGAGGCGGAGAATCACAATCATCGCGCTTTAATCTTTTAATGCGATTAGATTGGGCTTCTTTGGCTATTAGGCAACGGCCGAATGGAAAGCGCGATTTGTCTTCCTCACCTCCGTTGCCCGCTTATCTTTATTTCACGAAGCTCAGTCGCGGGGAAAATAATACATTTTGTCTTGCATTAGAATGAGGTTTAGTTATTCCGGGGCTATAGAGCGGAATAAAAATTGAATATTCCGCCAACCGCAGGGAGAGATTCCGGGACCAAGGTGGAAATCAAGTGCTCCTTAACGAAGATAAACTGACCAGAATTACAAAATATTTTTTCCGCGAATTCGTTGCCGCGTTTCGCCGGATGTTACATTTAAAATAAACGTTAATTGAGTATATTGCGAGAGATTTAATGCCGCAGAGAAGGATAATCGCCGTCGGTGCTTTTAATGCGATTACTTTGCTTTATCGGCGCTACGGTATGGAATTAAAAAATCGACAGAAAGATGTGGTTTATTGGCTTTTTTGCGGACTTACTTAGTTTCTATAAAACTCGAATAGAACAAATATATAATGAATCATCTACGTGAATACACGTATTTTATGTGTCTGTCTTATTTACTTACTGACTAAAGAAAGAGAATATGTCAAACTTCTCAGAAGTATCATCAAAAAGAAATTAAGCTATGGCAAAATCCAGTCATTAATTCTAAGTTCTGCTTCTGACACAGACTACTATGTCCAAGAAGCACGGGCGTTTATAAAACGTTTTACAAAGTTTACTGCATCCCTCCGAAGAGTATCTGCATTTGTTAAGGAAAGTACGCCGAGAAGATAGATAGATAGGGAGAGAGAGAGAGAGAGACTTAGAGGCGGTACTTGTTCAGGAAAGAGAGGTAATTCTCTCGCTCTGCGTCTGTTGTCTTTTAATGCGATTAGTTTAGCAGCTCCGCAACGATGCCAACGATGTGCAACGAAGAAAACTACCATTTACAACGAAGTCGCAATTATCTCTAATAAGCGGCGGTGTGGTGTTTGCCCCATGACTTTTAATTCACGGCGCGAGGAAACGAAATGATTCCGTTATCGCTGTATTATTATTATTATCGAGGACATTCAAAGCATTGTTTTTGATAATGTTCCACAATGTTTCACCTTTAATTGATTTCTTTTTTTTCTCGAAATGTGTTTTTCTTCTTTTCGCAAACTTACACTGAAGATTCTCGTACACGAATTTTTTTCGAATATGAAACAGCAATGAAATGCAAAACGTATGCAACTTTTTTTGAATACACAAAACGACCGTTGTAGTTGGAAAATAGACCGACAAACTTTATAGTCAAGATTCTTCGTGTTTCTCAAGCACGTTCGTTGAAGAGAACTAATGAGATACATGCACATCGTGTACATGCTTTTTTTATGGTAATTGAAATTTATTCGTTCAGTCATACCAGTCATATTTTTGTAATTTGAACGACCTGTATGTGTAAATTATTAAATGGACTTCGAAATTTATTACTCTGTACTGTGTTTTGTTTTAAATCACGATTCTCGTCGAAATTTCCTCACTCACTTCCATAGATGAAAAATTGCGTTAGCAAATTTATTCGCATTTACAGACGACACATAAAATCAATCGTCAAACACATTGCACGTGCATGGCTTCTTTTACGATCGAGCAAGAGTGTAAGTTGCTTTGTAAACTCGGTAACCCGATCACGTTGTTGCTTCAGAACACTTTTACTTTCACGAGCGTAAAGATACATTACTTGATTGAAAAAGCTCTCTTTATTTGTTTATATCTTTGTCGCCACGCGAAGAAGATAATTTTCACAATTAAAGTCAAATATTGTCACAAAAAACATTGCTGGTTATTATTCTGCCGCAATTGTTTTAAAAATATGAGCGTATGTTTATCTTACCGATATAAATTCTTCATCTTGATACATATATAAATTTTATCTGCCCGTATAAAAATATTTCAAAAGAATTAATGTTTTTTCTTTTACATGCTACTGCATTTTAATTATCAAAGAAGCAAATGCACCTCCTCGCTTTGCCGCTTACTAAGTGGAGGAAGACGGCATTAAAAAGTTGAGTGGTTCAAGGAAGTAGAAAATACTACGGAAGTTTTAAATAGACTGCTCTCAGTTATAATTGCAGATTTTTTCAGTGGAAGAAATGCTTGGAGGATGAAAAGTAAGTTCATGTTCAATTTACTGGTTTTCTTTATGTGACATATTTGTGTGTGGATTAATAAATTATAGATTTTAATATTCACTGAATTTTATTGCGATCTGCCGTCTCGAGACAACGTTTCCTGTTCAGAACTTATTTATCTTCTTTCTTTTATTTCCGTTTTATAATTTTCACTTAAATTGCTCATATTATATTTACTACATGTAATATAAAATATGTTTTTTACGTCAATGTCTTGCATATATTTTAGACGGTTTATGAAGTTTGTAACATTTGATAAATAGATATGTTAATGAAGCTAATTTTGCGTGTAAAATCGTCAATCTTAATATGTTTAACTACCTGTTCTCGCACGCGCGAAATCCACACTAGTTGCATTTTGGTGCATGCACCCTTCGCTTAAAAATTTCAGCGCTTCGATCGTAGAAAAAACATTTTTTTGCACAATGAGTTTATGAAGTTAACTTCAGGAAACATTTCGTACAGTGAGTGAGTTGTTAAGAGTTTACAAAAGTTTACACGTTTATACGTTTTAAGCGGAAAAGTCCTCTTTGTAAATTTCGCGAAAGAAATGTAATATATATTTTTTTGCATACAATGTTAGTATCAATAGTAAAGGAAGAGAGAGAGAGAGAAAGAGAGAAAGAGAAGCGTCGAACGGTAGAAGAAAAAAAAGTTATCGAGAAAGAGTTTTTTAGCTCTCAAAGTTTTTCATATTCTCTGAGCAATAACTTTTTCTTTGTCGTCAAAGTTATACGTGTAAGTGATGTTGGGCGGTTTCGATATTATGTGAAGCGAAAAAATCGAGCAGAAGCGACGCCCATGCAAATTTATTCCATCTTGCTGATAGACGGAAAAAAAGCATTGTTACCGAGCAGAAAATTATCCGCACAGACGATTGCGTGAAACTCTTATAGAAATCTTGTTATCATTCATACGTGACGCTGGCTATTGACATTTCACAAATTCTAAAAGTTCAAAGAACACATCACGCACGAGTGCCACTGTTCTTGAGATTGCTCGAGTTAACAACGAGGGAGTTGCGATTAACGACATTGTTTTTTTTTTTACAATAATTTGCATCTTTTAAACTAAATTTTTATAAGAATCGTAAACTCTTATTTTCCCGAATCGAGCGGAAATCGGAAGCTACATTAGAAACGCTTTATGAATAATTCACGTTTTGACACAGCGGCGCGCGTTCCGCACGAGACATTTCTCAAAGTTTCACAGTCGTCCCGATACGATACAAATTCTCTATTGTAGCCCGCATTCCTCGCGTCGATACGACTCCGCTCATGACGTTGCTTTATAAAACTTTCATAGAATCGCGGGAATGGCGCGGCGGGAACCGAAAGGTTTCTATCTCGGGATTGCGTTACTTTCCGAAAGAGCAATTGCGAAAATCACTCCCGAATGCATTCACGTATAAACATATGCGGTTCTCGCTATCTTCCCGTCCCGTGAAAATTGTGCTCCGGGCATGTTAAGCTATCTGTATGATATACATGAGCCATTTGCGCTCAAAGTTAACGCCGCTTTCTCGTGCGAACAGATGCTCATATATTTAAAGCACGGAAACATACAAACAAGAGTCCCGAGTCCATTTTCGCGAAAATTTAGGCCAGGTCCGCCGCGGCAATTACATGCTTTGTTACACCCTCTGTTTTTCGCGAAATGGAATATTTATCGGTAAAGCTCAACCGTGGCGTCGACGTTTCATATTCCGAATATTGTTTCGGAAAGTTGTGATTACGTAAAGTAGACGAGCGCCCGCGCATCGAAATGTATATATATATATATATATATATATATATATATATATATATATAT
>QVOA01020016.1:0-39076 GCA_014825685.1 Pseudomyrmex cubaensis
AAGAAATTAACGAAGAGGAAATACTTTTGCAGGACACAAGAGAAACTGTTTCTATGTTGCACAGAATACCTGGAAAGTGAAGAATGCAATATTGATGATATAACAGAGTGGTTTCAATCTGAACAAAACACAAGCCCAATTACCGCAAATATTATTAACAATGTTACAAATTCTCGTCTTGAACAAGAAGAGTGCAATGAAAGTGATGATGATGTGCCTTCGCACGTCGAAGCATTTGAGGCGTGCTGGAAACAAGACTTAGATGGCTCGAGAAACAAACGGAATACTAAACACAACTTAATGTAGTAAAAATTTTATTTTATTTTATGTGATTTAGCAGCAAAAAAATATGAGATCCATAGATTTAAAAAGTATTCATATTTATATAAGTATTACGAACTTCTTATTTTTTACATTACAAACTTCTTTATATTTATTTTTTCTTTCGTATTTTTTCTTATTCTTTTTTCGTTATTTTATCTTTTTTTTTCAAATTGTTGTATTATTTTTTTCTTTAAATACAGTCTAATAATCATGATAAAAACGAGTGTTCTCTTATACGAAAATTCCTTTATCCGAACAGTAATGTCTCTCGATTAATTCGGATACTAGAGGTTCTACTGTACTAGTCTGACGAACTCGCGCATGTGCAATTTTGGAACTGGCTTATCACATCCGTTGTTATCGTCGTATTTGACAATATATTTATCAGGCAATCCCGATATCGCGCAATTTATTGATTAAATTAAAATGTCTTATAGCTATAGTAAAGTAAAAAACAGAGACATATCACTTCAGATAATGAACGGGAATTTATTTATTAAAATCAGAATTTATTTATTAAAATCAAGCACTTGTGTATAAACATGTATACGTGTATAGTTTTTGTATAAATTAAGTAATAAATCACACAGAGCGATAAAATAGTGAATGTACGATGTTACATATGTAGTTGCGTGTGATTGCGAATGTAATCAACTGTTTACTTCAGCCTCGCACCCAGCGTTCCATGGGAAATCGCAAACTTTCTCTTCGGGGTTAAAGTGCAGATCTTTCGGACACTTCATCAGAATTGGGATGCCGTTGTCACAAACGTAGTAGAGTTTACAGTTGGTCGGGTGGGGAATGAGAACGGCCTCGTCTCCTGGTTTCGGTTTTCCGGGTGGACATTTGACTTCGTCATCAGCTTGGGCGTGAAACACGACCGTCAGAGCCAGCACAAGTACAATGGAAAATGTGACTAAAAATAAATTAGGCAAGAGAGCGTTAATGATAATCAATCACCACGCGTCAAATAGCCGGGTTTTTACGGCTAAAGTCAGACAGTCTTACCTTTCATTTTGCTTTGTGAATATCGTTTCTTTTTCACTCTTCACCGTATATGAATCACCAAATAATGAGAACGAGCGACTATCTAAACTCTCTTTATATACCCGATCGATAGATCGCTTTTATCTACTTAGATTGCTATCTCCGTCCCCACCATCCGCGACTTGTACTATCAGTTGCGTGCATAATAACATCGCGATAAATCTGCGGCTCGTTAAACATTCCGACTCAAAGTTACAAAATATTTACTTAAAGATGTTATTTACAAAAAATGTGACATTGCATTACAGGTCGAAAAAAAAATTAAGTAATTGATTTCATAAGAGATCATTAGAATTCATCGCTCAATAGCGAAGAGTCGTATTATCTATAGTGGTCATATTATCATTTTGGTTTTTTTTTACGGATCGGCAGTTTCGTCGTTCGAAACTGTCACCGATCGTCGAGATGTTAAGAAGACTCGAGCGCGAGTAAATGAGAAAAGAAGGGATTTATGAAGACCGGAACGCGAAATGAACGAAATGTGTAGGACGAGCGCGAGAGAGGGAGCAAGCGAAGGGGTGCGAGAGAAAGCGAGGGAGAGGAGAAGGATGCTGGCTGACACTCGGACAATGCTGGCGTGGTGCTGTCGCGTTCGGTTCCTGGTTATGGCGGGTGCACAATGCCTATTGTCGGACGAGCCACCATACAAACCCACCATACAAACGTGTGTGCTGACGCTTTCACATATAACGGCCAGCTCCACACTCTCTCTCTCTCTCTCTCTCTCTCTCTCTCTCTCTCTCTCTCTCTCTCCATCTCCGCTCCCGTCGCTCGCTCTCGCTTCATCTCGCCGCTTGTACTTTCGCGCTTCCGTCGAAGACGAATTCGGAAATCTTTCTCTTTCCGGTAAAACTGTAGTTGCTCATAAACTCTGGCGGCTCTCGGCAAGAACGATAAGACACCTAAGAAAAATACTATCGATTTTTTTTGTCAAATGACACAGAAATGAGGTCAAGAAAAGAGCCGAAAAAAATGCGAAGGGAAATTGTATTTGATCGTCGTCACTTCGATGACACTATTTCTACAATATCGTTGCAAATTTGTATAAGGGTTGACGTTTGGATGTTTCAGTTTTACTGCTATTGTAAATAGATGAGAAATTTCAAGAATTGAAATATAACGTGTGTGTGTGTGTGTGTGCGTTATATTTTGAAATGATTGTTTTATCTCGAGAGCTAATGTCAATTTGTTGTTGTATCATAGATAGCGATCGCGTTATCGCTACATTTACTACGTCTCCGTTTACGTTTCTTTGAAACGCGACATGCATTAATCATACTTTTAAGAATAGGTGATTTTATTGATGTAAAACAATTATTGACAAATGTCTTAATAATTTATCGTTTCAGTGCAATAATTTCTTTTTCATAACAATATTTAGCAAATACTATGTAACACGCAGTACTCGGAAAATGATGAAAAAGATTTTGTTCGCGCAACGAGACGAGTTTTCCGAGAAGAAAAAGATACGGAAAAGCCTTGTCTTGTCTGTTTTATCAAGACGTTCATAATTTGAATTCAATCGTTTGCAAATCACGATCTCGTTCACGATCTTATTCCCGATTGTTCGGGACTGCGCGGAAATTGGTTCACTTTAGGAAATGAGACATTTCAATTGACATGAAGTAACGATTGTTTGAAAACGATTTGATTCTTATAAAAAACAGAAAATCAATATCTTCTTAAAACACTGTTGCGAAAATCCTTATAGCAGTCTGCACTACAGCAAAAAACAAAAACAGTTGAATATGAAAATAATATTATTTTTTTTGTCATTTTTAATTGTTAAAATAAATGTCATATGACCGAACAAGTATCGCGACCTCGAGAGAAGCAAAATTACTTTCGAAAGTAATGATATGGAAATATGGGAGCAGTTTTGATTTTTTTTTTTTTTTTTTTTTTTCCCCAAGAAAATCTACAGTTTGAAATTGAAATATCGAACGAATAATCTTGTCAGTAATGTATGCGAATTCTATTTTACAAGCCCCGTTCACGTATCAGTCTTTTCCCCCAACGTTTTATACCGTCAATTGCGTTTTTCTCTACGAGCAAAGCGATATGTTGAAAAGGTGCCGTTTTTTCGAAATCGCGTAATGTCGAATATCGAACACGTGCGATGAATGTTACGTTGTCCATCTGTCGCTTTATCAGGGAATCCGCTGCACCGGCAGCACTCAGCTCCGCGAGCAGCAAGTAGTATCTTCTACTTTGGTCAGCCAATATCCTCGTATATTGCCAGCTACTGGCGCTCTCAATCTCTTTCGCGCGCACATTTCTGCATAATAATAATTCCAGCGAAATAAAAATGAATGAGACATGCTGCTTCGCGTGCTTTATTTTATATAAAAAAAGTATTGTAAAAGTCTCTTTAAAAACATCGCGACATAAGAACACGCATCATGTTCTTATTTTTTTTTATTTTTTTATTTTTTATTTTTTTTTATTTTTGACTGACGTTAATGATGACGAATCTGATCTCATTAAAATCATTTGCTGCAAAACACGAATTTTAGACTGACACTTTTATAATTGGATTATTTATATTGTTCTAAACAAAACACACTGTGTCCTTTCACATAACTTTTGATCCCCTTAGACTCACCTTTTAGTCGTTTCTCTACGTTTAAACGGATGGAGCGCCTCGAAAATAATAAAACGCCATATTTTAAGCAAGCTCCTATCGTTGAAGCAGTTATGCAAATTTCAAGAGGAACCTCCTCTACTTGAGATCGTAAAAGCAGAGAGAAAGAGAGAGAGAGAGAACTCTGCCAGTGACATTTTTAATTATTCAATAAAAACTCGATCTCTTTGCTATAGACCTCAAATGTTCATTGTTACACTAATGTTTCTTTTAATTTAACTTGCTCAGTAGTAAATGTAAAGTGTTTACGTACTTGTATGTCTTGCGTAAAAAACTTCAAAAATATACAATCACGTTGAAAATATTTCTTGTCAAGTCTAAAAAATTTTTTTACGATGTTCTTATATTTCTTCATATTTTTCTTTATAAGCACATTTGCTTATTTCTCTTTTCTAATTTGTAATATATAAAAATCATTTGTTTTATATTGTGGAAAAAGATCAAGAGCAAAACAGTCGAAACGTCTGAGAAATATTACAAAATGTGTAATACATACATACGTGCGCGTACAAAATTTCTTCGGAGAATATCTCTCTGAAACAATTTTCGTAATTTTTCTCCGTGTATACGTAATGAAATAAGAACTGTGGAATATGAATCTAATAAATCCGTAATGACCGCAATTGAAACGGCATCGCGTGACCGTACGTATACTACGTGGCATTTCTCGCGCCAGAAGCAATTGCGTTCGCAATACCGCACTCCTCATATAGGCGCGAATCTATGACATATTCCCTACTGCTTCCCAATTTGCTTGCTCTCGTGATTGTAAATCACAGCAACAAGTCTCCAAACTAGTTGTCTAATGCGAATGTCGATATGCGCGAATTTCCAATTCGGAGATTTCATTGACCGGTTTTAATTGCGCGATTAATTGTCGCGTTAATGCTATTGTTTGTAAAACAAAATGCCACCGGCACGTGATAAAATACTTTTTTGCGTGTAAGTAGCAAATGTGTCGAGTTTTTAACGAAAGAGAGACACGTAGCTACGAAATAAAATGTGAGAGATACCGGTTTAAACCGTGCATGTCTCAAGAGTGAAATTAGCGATCGACTTGTCATTCGATTAGCCGTTTTCTCTGATTTCCCGCTGCGTCGTACTTTTTCTGGCTTTTCACCCCGCATTGTGGCAATTACCGGCATGCCGGCGAACGGCGGAGTCAGCTAAACAAAAGACCGTTAAAGCTATCCCCGATATCCGCATTCTCCGCTTCCGCTCGATCTCTCGTTTATTTCGTATCAACCTTTTCCATCAGAGCGTCGTCAAGTGTTTCTTTTGTATTTGCCTTTCTCCTCCGATCCGGTGAAAATAAATCGTATACACTTTTATGACCGTTTTATTCTCACGTCGTGCTATTAAAAAAAAAAAAAAAAAAAAAAAAAAATAAATATATACATGCTGAATACTAAAACCGATATAAAATCTTGCTGAGTTTTGATTTTTGACAACGCTTTTTACTATTTTATATGCACGTACATAAATATAACACGTTCGTACAATTGAATACACCATCGCTCAAAAGTTTATCAAGTTTTCCTAAGAGACAATACAGTTTGTTTTTATATCATTTTGTCTTAAACAATTTTACGAACTTTTGAACACGATACGATGTATCGTAATCAATTGTTTTAAGTTTTAATCTCTTCCTAAGAGATGTTTTTGTCGTGCATCGAGACTCAAGTTGAGCGAGATGTGTGCGGATTAATTCGATCGATGTAATTGTAAATAAAGAAAAAAACGCTTGTACGCACGCAAATAAGAGGACGACAGTTTAGAATCGAGAGACACTACCCAAGTAGAGACTCGAGGCACTTCAGTGTTAAATGGATCGACCCGTATATGAGGCCGTTGCCAAAGTTACGTGAGCGTGCTTACGGTCAAAGCGGAGCTCGCTTATCTCTTTGGTTATTCAATTATGACAATTTGTTCCGTAGGAGGTGGGTATACGTCCCGCACACCGGCACACGCTTTGTACGCGCCGGCGAAGGCCGTTCCGCGATAAATTGAGCTCTCAAGAAGGTCTGCGATTGCCGTATATATGTGAATCCGTGTGGAAAAGGTGAATGGGCTTGCAGCAGTCTGCCGGCGCTAGAGAAGAAAGGAACGACGATGAGTTCCTCTCTCACCCCTTCTTTCTTGGCACTCTTTTTTTTCTCTCTCTCTTTCTCTCCCTTATAATGTACGCACATACACACGCTTGGCCTCGATATGCAAAATCGCTGAATATGGCCGTAAAATGCAGGCGGCGTGTATGCCAATATGGCGAGTATGGGAGACCGGGAAAGCCTCTCTTCGTCTCGCTCCTCTTCTCTTTTTCTTTTATATATGCAACCCGAACGTTTCGAAGAACGAAAATATTAACGCTAACTGTTTCGCGTGCTGTTTCGTGTCATTATATTTTTTTTGCACGCAGCAAGGCTCACGTCTCTAATGACAAATTATTTTTAAAAAATCAACAATAGTTTCTCACTTTTACAAATAAATACTCGTTTTAATTATTTCTTTAATAAACGTCCGGCAAAAGACTGATACGTGAACGAAAGGCTTGTAAAATAAAATTCGCATACATTACTGACGAGATTATTCGTTCGATATTTCAATTTTTAAACTGTAAGTTTTCTTGAAAAAAAAAAATCAAAACTGCTCCCATATTTTTTATCATTACTTTTGAAAGTAGTTTCGCTTCTCTCGAGGTCGTTGTTTCGCGCATCGCCAGCTAAAAATTTCTAAAAATTTATCTCGTTATCACCTACACATTGTACGCCAAGTTTCATTAAAATCAGAATTTCCGAATCCCCTTGTCACGTAGATTATTCCAATTAAGCACTAATTAATCACGGCAAGCGACGACATACATTGGAAAAAAAAAAAAAAAAAAATTGCACGCATTGACGATTCCGGTCGTATTTCCGCGCTCCGGGCATTTGTTCATTTACGTAATACACCGGATTCCATTACGCAAGCAAGTGTAATTACGCGAATAATTATTTCTTTGTCGGCGCAGAGGGAATTACCTTGTAAGAACGATGTGCGGTCGCATTCTCGGCGAGAGGTGTAACGCGTGTCTGCGCCGGTGTTTCCGGCGCTCTACAATTAGTTTCTTACGGTATCAAGCGCTAGAATATCAAGAACGTTTTGTCGCGCAATAACTCGTTCGCATTTAGCCGCTGACTTTCAAGGCCAGTTTGCGAGAATTATTCGCGCGATTCTCCCGGTCACCTAGTAAATTTCCGCTCTCCGCTAATCATCGTCCGCTAAGCTCCGACGAAGTTTCCGAGAGAAATGAACTATTCATCGCGATCGACCTTTACGACTCGCGGACTTTTTAACAACTCTTACTTACTTATTCTTCTTTCTGCGTTACTACAAGACCGATATCTCTCGTAATTATTACTCCATCCTTTTCATTTGGTTTCCTTCGATCTTGTTCGCTACAAAGAAAAGCGTTATAAACTTTTTCCGAACAGTTCAGCAACTCCCGACTAGAGATGGCCAAATGACTTGATTAATCGACGATCGAATTGTTTTTGTTGATAATCGATTGTTTTTTTGCGATTGTAGCAAATTCAATTAATCGATTGTACGATTGTTTTTTAGTCACAATTTGTGATAGCCGATTGTGACTTAATTAATCGACGAATTATTTTTGTTGATAAACGATTGTTTTTTTTTTTTTTTTTGCGATTGTAGCAAATTCGATTAATCGATTGTTTTTCACAATTTGTGATGGCCGATTTTGTGACTTGATTAATCGACAATAGTTGATTTATTCTGCTGCTTTATTCTGACTTACCGAATAACCAAATTGGTAAGTGATCTATCAAAAACAATTTTGTCTTAGAAATATTTCTGCATATAAAATTTTTGTGTGATAGAGATTAGGAAATATTTTTCATAATTCGTGCATGAGATCGTAAAGTTGACTGTAATATTTCGCCGTAAAGTAATCTTCATAGTTTTATTATTACCAGGATTTTGTTCGCTTGCAGACGAAACGAAAAGAACGTGAAAACAAGAATATCTGAACACAGAAGAACCAAATCAATAAGAAAGTCGACAACTTATCGGTAACCACAGAACATAGGTTACACACACGGGACACGATTTCAACTGGAACGTTGTAAAAGTATTAGATTGAGATTTTATATCACAAAAGACTAATCTCAGAAATGATCCAAATTAAATTACAAGCAAATCCTTTAAACATAATGATATTATTTCTTTACTTAACGTATCAAATAAATTGGTAAATTTAGAGGATAATAATAAATTCGAAAATTTAAATGTTGTACATGAAATACCACGAAGTACTGTAATATATGATAAAACAATAAAATCAAAAACAATGTATCCCAATGTACTTAAAAAAAGCAAACAAAGTGGAATGAAAAAAATTGTCAAAAAAAAGATATACAAAGATTAAAAATTTCAAAAAAAAGATATACAAAGATTAATAAATCTCATATTACAGAATTACAAAATGTCATAGAACATTATATAAGAGAAATGAATGTAAGTTGTAAACATTGTGGTGCAAAACATTTCAATTCTGAAAAAATAGCTAATAAAGGTAATTCATTTAATGATTGCTGTAGTCATAGATCTCTGTTGAATTAAATTCTTTACCCCAACCTCCATATGAACTTTATGAATTATTTATTCATAAAATCATTTAAAATCAAAACATTTTTACAATCGTATTCGTGCTTACAATAATACATTTTTATTTGCGTCATTTAATAAAAATATATCAAATTTTATTAAATGCACAAAGACGGGGGCCTTATTGTTTTAAAATTCAAGGACAAATCTATTATCAAATTAATACTGCGTATCCAGCACCAAATGAAATACCAAGATACGGCCAACTTTTTATTGTAGATAATAATGAAGCGACAGAATGTCGTTTACATCAAGATTCAAATCTTGATAAAGAAATTTTAGATTCAATAGAGAGAGAGATAATATAATGCGTTACAAATAATATTTTTGCACAGTCGTATCGAATGATGCACGAAGAGATTCAAATGCAACAACCAACTGAAAATTACAATATATATGAACTACAATTAGGATTTTTAACAAAAAACGTATTGATCGTGGTCGATATAATGTACAGAGTGACTGAAGTAGCAGCTGTTTTCTCTACTACAGCGGATAAAATTCCAGAAACATATCAAAATTTATAATAAAAATAATAAAACATTACAACAAGTACGATGAATCTTAATGTAGAACCATGGATTTATCCATTATATTATCCATATAGTAATGAAGGTTGGTATGATAATTTACGACGCAAGAATAATAATAAACGAATAAGTAGAGTTGCTTACGTAAAATATCGAATAGCTATACGCGATAATTTTAATATCTTTATCATAGGAAGACGATTAGTTCAACAATGGCTTGTAGATAATTATATTAAAATTGAAAAAGATCGAATTAATTATTGCAAACAAAATCAAACAAAATTATCAAATTTATCAAGGATTAATTGATTACTTAGCAAACGCTAATAATAGCAACGCTCACATTGGAAAAATGATTATACTTCCGTCAACGTTTATGAGTTCACCACGTAATATGTTATAACATTATCAAGATGCAATGGCTATTGTTCGAAAATATGGAAAATCAGATATTTTCATTATTATGATTTGTAATCCAAACTGGCGCGAAATTAGAAAAAATTTACTTCTGAATCAACAACCTGCAGATAGACCAGATATTTGTGCTCGTGTATTTAATATAAAAAAAGATTATTTAATTGATGTTATCGTTAGACAAAAATTATTTGGCGAAGTTCTTGCATACATTTATGTAGAATTTATGTAACAATGTTGTTAGATTATTTTGAATTAAATGCTCGAGATGAGGAAGCAAAGCAATATTTATAAAGTGATATTCCATTCTATTATGTATTTAGAAAAATTACAATTACCGACAGAACTATTCATCATTGGGAAAAACGCCAAAGATATTTTAATTGTATCGGTTGTATGTATTCTGTTAATCCATCTCAAAAAGAATTATTTCATTTACGCATTCTTTTGTTACATATTAAAGGAGCTACGAATTTTCAAGAATTAAGAACAGTTAATAACAAAGTGCATCAAACTTTTACTGCCGCGTGTTTGGCATTAGGATAGAAGATGATGAAGAATGGAATCGCGTAATGAACGAAGCAAAAATTTGGATGATGCCACGACGCCTACGCAATTTATTTTTTCAAATTTTAATTCATTGTCAACCAATTCGTCGAAAAAAATTGTGGGATACTTTTAAAAATGATATGTCGGAAAATTATATAAGATGGATCTATACTAGGTGTGGCGTATCGTCACGACAGCTGTCAAAATCAGACTGACAGCTTGTACTCGCGGCCAAGATCAGCTCATTAGAGCTTTTGACAAGCCGCCGCGAGAAGGCAATTATGAATATGTGTTGCGCAAAGTTGAATATTTCGAAAATGCCTATATCAGTGGCAAATTTGGAGCCGGATTTCGGCGAAGGAAATCTTTGCTCTGAAAGTGTAGTATTATGCAGCAGCCCTGGAAAAACAAAGGCACTACAGCTCTCTCCTGTACGATTGACCAGGCCGCTACGCATCTTTCTCTCGGAGAAGGATCCTCGACTTCGTCGGCCGCTCTCTCCGACTCGAGTTTTTGGTGGATCTGCCACGGCTGATCACTCCGTTGCCTCCGCCACCGAGTCAGCGCCGGAGCGTCGCCTGCCAGACCACCCTCGTCCGGATCACCAGAAGGACACAGGCAAGACCGAAGAATCAATCTAGAGGCATCCAGGCCCAGCAGGAAAGTCGGTCCCGAGGTAGTCAGACGTCGAGCATCGAGACCGTCTCTTCAGCTACGCAGACGGAGGAACCGACTCTGACACCGCCTGGGTCGCCGAGCAGGACTCCGCCCGGAACGCCGCTGGCTCTCAGGAGATTCGGCCCGAGGAAGCGGACTAAGACCAAGCCGACCTTGATCTACCGAGAGCGGGCGTAGAGCACACACAACACAACACATTACACTGACACACACTCACACACACTCACACCTCCTAAAAAATTAAAAACTTTTAATAAAGAAGTTGTTTTGTTCAACCCTTTTGTTAAAGGTGGGGATTTCCCCACAATAGGAATAAAAAAAAGTTATAATTATATTATTACTTTACTTCAAAAAGAGAGGTCAAATATTGTTAATTTTCCTGAAATGGAACAAATAATAACAAGAGATATAAACGATAAGGAACAAATTCAAGAAGATACGTGAATAAATATGCGACAATATGAACAATAAAACAAAAAGAAATTGTTGATACAATTTTAAAAGTAACATTAAGTAACAATAGTGTGGCGATCTAACTTTATCGTCACAACGGCTGTCAAACTCCGAGTGACAGCTCGCGTTATTGATTTTTTATCTCGCGGCAAAGATCAGCTTGTTAGAGCTTTTGACAACAGGCCGTTGCGAGAAGACAAAATATGATTATATGTTGCATGAAGATAAAAATCTCCAAAAAAGCCTATATCAATGGCGAATTTGGAGCCGGATTTCGGCGAAGTTAGTCTTTGCTTAGAAAGTGTGTCATGCAGACTTGGTAAGTTGAACTCGAGCTCTCTCCTGTGCGACTCACGAGGCCTCTGCGGATTTTCCTGGCAGAGATCGACCCACGTCTTCGACATCCGCTCTCACCGATCAGCGAGTGGATCCCTGGTGGATCTTCCGAGACCGATCTCGCCATTGCCGCCGTCTCCGAGTCAACGCCGGAGTATAGTCAGACGATTCTTGTGCGAATTACCAGGGGTACGCAGACCAGACCGGAGAACCATCCTCGAGGAAGCCAGACGATCTACAGCTTCTTCGTCGGCGATCCAGATGGAGGAAGATTCGGAGACTTCTCCAGGCTCACCTTTCAGGATACCGCTTGGAACTCCTCCTGCGCTTAAGACATTCGGCCCGAGGAGATACACGAAGACGCTACCATCGATAGTCTTTCGGAAGAAGATTTAGAGGCGACACACTAACAACATTTTACACCTCACTCACACACCTCCACACATACCTCCTAAAAATTTATCAAATTGTAAAAAGTTTTAAATAAAGTTTTAAATAAAGTTATTGTTATTCACCCTTTGTTTGTTAGTAGTGGGGATTTTTCTCCACAAATAGCAATAATACTTGTTTTTATATCGATGGTCTAGGTGGTTCTGGCAAAACTTTTATTTATACGATTTTGTATTATTTATTTAAAAACAAAAAAAAATTGTAAACGCTATGGCATTTACCGGTATTGCTGCAACATTACTTCCAAATAGAAGAACAGTACATAACGTTTTTAGATTACTTGTTCCTCTTTTCGCTGATTCTACGTCAAATATTAAAGCTCAATCTAAAGAAGCTGATAATCTAAACTTCGTAGATGTTTTCATTTTAGATGAAGCTCCTATGGCACTACGTTATATATTAGAGATAACGGATAGAACATTACGCGATATAATGCAAAATGATTTATATTTTGATGGTAAAATTGTCTTTCTCAGTGGTGATTTTAGATAATTATTACCTGTAAAGGAAAAAGTTAGCGTTGTGAAATTTTTAAATTTATCGATAAAATTTAGCATTATAAGGAAGCAATTTAAAATATTTTTATTAACAGAAAATAAAAGGTTTAAGAGAAGAAAGTGAATTTGCACAATTTTTACTGGATTTAGAGTTAGGTAATAGTTCTTTAAATGATCAGTCAGACAATATTCAAATTTCAGAAAATTGTATAGCAAACAGTGACTCGGATATGATATAAAGGATATGTGCGAAGATATTATAATACATAAGCAATATAAAACTATGACTAATTACATTATATTATCTGCAAGAAACGATGATGTTGATGAAATAAACGAAAAAGTAGTAAATTTATTGGATGACAGAGATTTATACAAGTATGGATACTCTTGAAACGGCTGATAACGAAAATGTACATGAAATAATTATAACAGAATATTTCAATTTTTTTAATTCAACGTTTCTTCCACCTCATGAGTTATGTTTAAGAAAATACACTATACTTATTAAAAATCTTAGTATTAGCGAAGGTTTATGTAATGGTACTCGACTATTAGTTTTAGATTTAGATAATAATTTATTGCGATGTGAAATTATGACAAGTAATAAGAGTGGAGAAATTGTTTTTCTTAATCGAATCACTTTATATTGCGAAAATGTATATCCGTTTACTTTTAAAAGAAGACAATTTCTAGTAAAACGAGTATTTGCTATGAGTATTAACAAATCACAAGGATAAACTTTTTAAAAAATTGCAGTGGATCTTTGTAAAGATGTTTTTAATCACTGACAACTATACGTTGCATTATCATGTTCTTGGAATTCATTGAAACTTTACTTAGAAAATAATAATTTATCTAATAAAGTAAAAAATTACGTTTATAAGGAAATATTCAATTAATAACAAAAAATTTGAGGAAATAATATATTTTAGCAACAATTTTGTTTATACAAAAAAATAAATGATACACAAAATAATAATTGTTTTGATTGATTAATGATTGAATTTGAAGAAAATGAGTAGGCGCACGCATAGCGCGCGCTACTTTCTAATATATATACATATGTATGCTTGTTTGTAAGAGTTGCATATCGTCAAGTGTTTGTGACTACAATTAAATGTATCTCTAAACTATTTATATTCTTGACATCTTTTTATTTTACATTTTGACCTGTCATTTTGGAGATGTGTAGCTTGTCTTTACGTTGCATCAGGTACGAAATTAATTTATTTTTATGTTAATTGAATAGTACGTTCCAACTTTTATATAACGAATTATAGAATTACAGTGCTTACATGTATTGAATTCACTGAAGAAGATCCAGACTGGAATCGAAACATATGAAATTTTGTTCACCACAATTACAATAAAGTACATAAAGACCTAAGTATCTAGTACATTGCTCGTATCGCTTTCTTTGTTATTTTATTCAATTTCTTTTTTGTCTATTTGATTTAAAAAGAAAACGATTAATCGATTATTTTCCGATTATTTTTCCAAACAATCGATCAAAGACAATCGATTGTTTGAAAATCGAATTGTTTAAGAGTCGATTATTTTTTCACAATCAGTTACTTCTACTTCCGACAAATGCTGACTGTTAAATGTTTATTGTAAAATAAATATTTAAGTAACAATTTTTGCAGTGATTTTGTAAATTTAAATTACAAAGGGGGGTTAAATAGAGAATTTTCAGTCGGAAACGAGAAATCTGCCGTAAATCTTTCGTCGAATGTTGAATTTTCATCTATTCGTTATTATCTTTGCCGCGAGCCTGTAGAAACTAAGTGGCAGCACATTTTCCGGACCGGCCGCGACGTGAAACAATGAAATGAGCAAATAACTAGATTCTCACGCACAACGGAACAATAATGGCACCGGGGGAAATTTTTCACGGACCCGTGGGCAAAATAATTTGGCAACAGATGCGTCGCGTCGCGTTTTCCGAGCCACCCGACCAAGAATAACGGAGCAGGAGTGGAGCGGAAAGGGTGGAAGGGCGACATAAGCGACGGGGGTGCTTCGTGCAGCACCAGGAGCGCTACCCCCGCGCGCATCGAGGTGACACATTTTCCGGATCTGCAATTGCGACATCCTTGCAATCGCAAAAAACCGTACAATATTATTTAAAACGTTGAAACAATACGCGCTTGACGAAATAATATTCGTTTCTGGGTGTTATTTTTGTACAAAAATATAGAACAAAATATCTGTTTTATATATATATATTTCCGGTTTTATAACGTTAATAAATTCTAAACCTAGAATTTTTGCAAATAGTTTTCTAAATTATTCCACACAAGTGGTCGCTAAAATTAATGTCGTTTAATAATGGAAGAAGACTATTTAAATAGAAGCAATGTGTAAACCTCGCGAGAAAGTCAATTTATATATGTATTTGAGGGCCGATACGAAGTAGATACTGGTTAGTCGTGTGTAAGTTAATAATTTATTCTATCGCCAAACGTTTCGATCCCATTTCGGATCTTCTTCAATGGCGACTACAAGTGTTTGTGAAAAAAGACAAAAATTGATACATATTTATCCTTTACAATTCAAATTAGTGAAAAGAACTAGAAAGAGCTTTGTAAAAAAAATTAGTAAAAAAATGAATAAATTTATATAATAGGACCGTATTATTTTCAAAGACTGTATTATGTCCCATCTTCTTCGTGTGTAAAATTTACTTGTGTCGGGCGAGTATTCAATTACGTTACGAAAAATGAGTCCCGCTCTGTAACTTTTCGAAAACAGGACAAAACGGTATGTATGAATGATGGAAGAGAAGAGCCGTGCGGCGCGCGTTAGAATCATATACGAAATACAATGTCCGATCCGGACATCGGACCGCTCGCACACCGAGTTATACCACTAGCCATTCAATTACTCGCGCGACACGCCGCCGACTATGTTTGATTGCTTCGCTTTTATACACACACTCCGCGATTCCCGCCGCTGGTGTACCGGGGACATTCCGAGGGAATAGCGCGACCGACTAACTCCATCCCCGAGAGAGACGTTAATTAACCCGCGCAAGCGGACTTCAAATAAATTTCGGTTAGAACGTGAGAAGCAACAAATCTGAGTCAGGTGGAGTCAACTACGGCGAATGCGAGAGCCACCTCTTTACTTGAGTTACTTCAGCGCGCGCGCTGGAAGGTTTTGCGGCTAGTACGATATTATGCGGAAACGCCGGCGGGAGCGAAGGAGAAAGACGAAGGGAGAACGACGGAGATAAGGATCGCGCACGGCGGAGAGAATAAGAGACCTGACGAAGAAGAGAGCGTATATAAGCGGATACGAGACGGACGAAGTAGAAGGAACAAAGATAGAGAGGGAAATGAGGGATCCGAAGGGAAAGCTACCAACAGCGTCACTGCGTCTCCCGTGCGTCCTAATTAGAGAAATTTAAATTCATAGCCATCCCACGGTCTTGAACTTACCCTCGGTATACTCTTCCGTTCCTCCGCTCTTGCCCGCTCTCTTCTTTCTTCTTCTGTTGCCTCGCTTTCGCCGAGCTACGTCCGAGCACGGTGCGCATTCCTTAACTTAAGCAATTACGAATCGTCCCCCTTGGTGACTCGGCCGACTTATACCGAAAGATAATGTCATTTTCCATCAGCGTTCTTTGCCGAACGAACGATCGCACCCTCCTATCTGATGACGATCAGCCGCTTGTCTCTTTCGAGAGACGTTTGTGCACGTGTATCCTTTAACTTAAAAAAAAAAAAAAATTAACAAAATTAAATTCAACAAAAAATAAACCAGCGTTTATTTGACTTTTTCGTCTCTTTTTAATTCAATTTTAATAGATACAATATATCTAGAAAATATTCCGATTGTCGCGTCGACGGACAATAGCGAAGCTGCTCTAAGTGTACTTAAATTACCCTTCCTTTACACAAGCGAATGCGCGCGTTAGTTGACGAATCCCTTGTATCTCTAGTCAATCTACTGGGATGAATTAACGACGAGAGGTGGAAACCGGGGAGAATAAACCGAGTAGTTCGGATCGGAAATTCGCGTTGGTTAGAACCCTCGGGGTGATCTAGAGAGTGGTCACTAATACTCCCTAAGAACGCCCGGTGGTGGCGGAAGCGGAATGCTCCGGTTTCCCATCAGTCCCGTGCCGCGTACCAACGTCGAACGCATTCCTTCTTGATTAGGACGGTCGACGACGGGCGATTTTCTCGGTAAATCCGTCCGAATCTACCGATTGATAAAAAAAAATACGCGTGTCATATTTGGTGGTTCCCGAATAGCACGTCAGCACGTAACAGATAAGTGAAATCCGTGCGATTACGCGTCGCTTTATGAATTATCTGGTTTTTAGACGTTTATTCGTACGTGTGTGTGTCTGTGTGTGTTATTCGGAAAAAGTGATAACAAAATGCATATATTGCGAAACAAATCGATGGATTATTAATAACTCGTAATAATGATGACATTGATCGAAATGTAATTACAACAAATAGTACCCAATAACCATTGTATCTCTCTCCCCCTCTCTCTCTCTACGTGCGAGCATTTCAAAATAATCTAATATTCATTATTATAATTTGGCAAGCGCGAGTACTTTATTATAATTATTTCATTTATGCAACAATTAGAGTTTGTTCCGTTCCGCGAGCGGAATGTGTAAAATTTATGTAACGATGACACGGGCAAATGGATTTCGCTGCTGCTGCTGCTGCTACACACATTTGCAGTCTTGCTGAAAAGTCCGCGCTTCCTAACATTAAAATCTTTCAATTTAGTATTCTCTTTCACACACAGTCGTAGGTCGCGCGTCTCTCAAAAGTTTATCTCCGTCCGTGGATATATTTCTGCTCGGGCGTAATTTTTTGCGACCGTGCAAGCTAAAAGCTGTTATAAATCATAGGGTAGTCCGGACGGTCATTTATAAAGGAGCCTTTCGAACTTTCCGAGTTGTCTTGGGTCTCGCGAAAAGCACTTTTCAAAAGGATTTCACCGAAACGAAATAACAATGAAACATTAAAATCCTTGAAAACTGTCAATAAGTTGAAAATATCGGATTGAAGATTTAAACAGTGAACGACAGACGATTTGTTTAAAAAATTGTGTAGTTGGTTTTATGATAAAAAAAAAGAAACAATTTTAACGAATAAAACCGAATTTTTGACGAATTATCGTGCATTACAACAAATAAATAAATATTACCTGCTTTCTTAGGTGTGTGTTTTAAAACGAGCTATATTTGTTTTAGTTTTGTGTATGCTCTATAATACGTTCTGTTTACCTCTGCATCGCGCGGAGCGAAGTACCCGCGAGAATCGTCTGTTGCGAGACGAATGCGCGGCCTCACCGCAGCATGGCGCGCGATAAAACTACGTGAGACACCGACCGTTTTGTTGAGTCTTCTTCCCCCTTTTTCGCGTACAGATAAATCTGTACTTCTTACGACGACGCTCTGGTACAACCGCGTCGTACACCACCGTACACGCCGGTTTTCTGTTCGCGAGAAGAACGCGCCACCAGGCGCGCGAATGATAGATGCTATACACTCTTGGGAAAATGCGACTACCGGCAGCGAGTAGGTAGCATCGGTGCTTTGGTGCGCAAAGTTTCGAGCCTAAGCTAGACAATGTCGTTGCCACCAGTTAATTTGCATCTCTTAATGAGTCGCTCACGTAACGCTCTTATCTTTACACTCCCCGTCCTCCCTCCTTTTCTCTTCTTTCCCTTGCGTTTTCAGAAAACGCGATTCTGTTCCCTTACTCGTCCTCTTCTCCTCCTGCACACCGTCTTGCCACGAAGTATTTCCCTCTCTCTAACAGCGGACCGAGCCGTCCCTAACCGAAGTCGAACTTCTTCTTCTCTGTTTTCTTGTCATTCGGTCTTGTTATTTCTAAGTTGTGCCCTATCTACTCTTTCCGGGCTTTTTTTCACTTTTTTGTCTATCGTTCGTATTTGTGAGACGTGTCACCCCTTCGACTCTGCGAAGGTGGAATCGTTGTTTTGTCTCCGAACTTTTATAGAACGTTTGTAATAAGACGCTTTTTGTAAAAGCATTTTTCGCCGCTAGATCAAGCGTAACTCTCTAATGTTACGCGTTTAATTAAATAATTATTTAATTTAAAATAACGGTTTTAAAAAGCAGATATTAGTAGATCTCACAAAGGCCTTTGACACGGCCACGTGTTAGCGAGAAACGGACTAAGCCGGCGATTTAAAAAAAAAAAAAAAAAAGTTTCCGTGCCGCATATATTAAACCTGTGTAAATGTGTCTTCTCGCGTCGGTGTGCACGAATCTTAATTCTTTCTTAGTTATCTCCTCCCACTAATTCACAATGATGGCGAAAAAGGGGAAATAGGGAAGGTAAAAAAAAAGGAAGGAAGGGAATAAAGTTAAAGCCGCGGCCAACATTTTTCGCCGCCTTTATCTTGAAAGATTAAAGGCTTAAGGCGTTCACCGCCATTCGGTATGTATTTTGTCGTCCGATCGCGCTTTCTGTTTCCAAATTGCACGCTCATTATTCTCTTCAACGCTCGTTAGATAATTAAAAAACAAAATTGTTTTGTTTTGCCATACAGAATCGGATAAAACGAACAAATCGAGCAAAATCATAGACCCGTCAAAAGTAAAACCAAAATGTAGCCAAAAACCAGACGGCCTAAATTTTAAATTCAATTAAACTCGAATTACATTAGAATTCGTAAAACTGCGATAATTAAAAGTATTGATTATCGGAGGCGAGCGCGGCGGGAGTGATCTCGTACATCTGTTCATTAGGTAATGAACTTATTAAATCAGAGAAGCGCGCGTTGTGTCTGTGTGTGGCGGGGGAATTTACCTATACGGTCTCCCCTTCGCGTTCGTTATTCGCTTAATTATCTGGAAACACTGTAAAGGTTAATTGTAATTGGAAATAATACCAACCGAGTGCCGTGTGTGTGTGTGTGTGTGTGTGTGTGTGGTGTTTTTACGCAACGTCTGAAAAATTCGGCGTGTATAACACTTGAAATAATAAAATGAATAGTCGTCGTCTCATTATAATGCGATTGATGTTATTTGCGCGAGAGAACAGGGATTTGCAAAATGCGAGCTATTATATAACAATATAAATATCCGAGTTGTAAATGAGCGATTATTGCATAAACGCGCATGCTCTGCTATAAGCATCGTATTCCCTTTCGCGGGAATAACGATGGATTATCTCAATTTGTAACCGCATTTTAATTATAATCAAAGTAATATAAATTAAAAAATAAATAAATTTTCTCTTGTGTATTAATTTATGAAAATATATATGCACGTATATATAAAATTGTTTTTAAATTTAAGTTAAACGCATTATTGCGTTAATATTTGTTGTTAAAAATAAATACTTCTACGTCTTGTTAAGAAATTATCATGCAATGAAAATTTTTAAATAAAATAGTTTCTCTCTCTCTCTCTCTCTCTCTCTCTTTCTCTTTCTCTCTTTGATTAATAGTTCAAGATGATTAGTTCATCTTAGTAAATACATTTTTAGACTAATTAAGATCTTTAATTTTAATTGATGCCGAAAATTTGAATTAATTATGAAAGATCAATTAGCGTGGAATACGTTATAACAAGATACCTGTTGATAAAAGCGTCTGGAAATATATAATCAATGTGCATATTTAATTTATTCGTTCAATTAGTTTTACGTGCGCGTACTTTTTCGATTGTTGAGAAGAATATTTTAAATTATTTCACAAGATAGTCGTTAATTTGTAACAATGGCGCAAGTTTATTAATGACATTCTGATTAACTCCGCCGAAATTTCGCCGATAATTCCGCTAATTTTACACGTCGTATAATGGCGGAGAAACTTTCGAATCTCTAACCCGCATAACCGAATTAACACGGAGAAACGTTTCTGGTAAGGTTTACCGTGCTACAGTTTAATCCCGCGTTCCAGGTCGTGTCCAGAATGAAGCGACGGCGGTGGTGCAAGTAGAGAAAGAGAGAGAGAGAGAGCGAGGGTGACGTAAAATTTAAGAACCACCCGCATTAAAATCACTGCCTCCGCTAGTATTTCAAGCGGTTCCTTCCTTGTCGCTCCTTGTTCTCACGTGTGCTCCTTCTCGCGCGCGTTACACTCTTCTCCGGTGTGCGCAAAGGGTGAAAGCGTCGAACGATAGAAGGAGATGGGACGAGAAACAAAGAAGGAAACGAGAGAGAGGAGAGCGACGAGTATATAAAGGGTTCGCAAAGTGACTCGAATTGCTGCACCAGTCGACTTTACGAGACGGGGTATTGCTAATATCAGAACATAAGGGCCACCTCACCCTTTCAATTCAGTAAAGTCTTCGTTTCGAGCCCTTTACCACCGTCAGAAACCGACGGCACGATGGCTCCGAGACTCCTTAATCGTTCGACCCTCCGCGACATTTTTAGTGGCCATCAAAAACTGAACGTTGGGCTTAATTATTAGGGCAGAAGAAACGGGAGTTCTCTCTTGTTGTCGCCGTTACTTTCCGCTATTTCAGCACGCTGTTCGTTTATTTGTTCGCGTTTTCGATGATCTTCAATTGTGAGAATAAATAAATGACCGGGAATTTTAAATAATTTGTCGTGAAAAAAAAAACTATAAATCGTTTAAAATACATCAAAGAAATAGATAATTAAAGTGTCAAAAACAAACAAAAAAATGAATTAAACACTATTAAAAGATTATAATTTTATTACACAATCAACAGAAAAATAAATAATGTAAATAATTTGTTTTAAATGGGAATTTAAAACAAATTTCCCACTCACACACACACACACTGGTGGACATTGGTGCGCTTTTCTGTCTCGTTTTTTAAATTGGATTAATTAATTAATTAATAGATACACGCAAGTGTAAACATAGCCAGTATTTATCGACGGTGTCGATATATAATTTACTGATTAACGAGTGTGCCTGATTAAGAGACAATCCTGTTCTCGTTAGGGAGCAACGCAAACGAACAAGCATTTCAAGCGGAATGATTCCCCTTTAATTGCACATGGCAAGACCGGTTTGGCGCGCGTGATGCTTTTCCTCTTTCCCTCTCGTCGGGTCTACACAAAGCTTTTCAGCCATCCGAATCGTCGCGATCGCGATCCGCGACTGGGTGTGTTCCGCGTCATCGTATCGCCCTCGGTGAGAATTTTAGAAGGGCTCGCCGTCATGCAATCTGACGCCCTCCGGAGATTTTCTGTGTCCCGCAGTTATAGTCAATAAAAAAAAAAGTTCTCATGCTTCTGTCAAAACGGCCAGTTGAACCGCCTTTGCGCTAAAATATATAAAAAAAAATTTTTTTTTTTAACCACGTTATCAATTTCGCAGCTCTTTCTGATGACGCTTGATTATTCGACGCGCGGATGTTCAACGCCGCGCATGTATTTCTACTTGCGTGCCGAATGTTAAATCGAATCGCAAACAGAATATCAGTCTTTTATGCTTTTTGAAATTGATGCCGGCACAGCAAACAGCCGGCTGTGTTTCAGTTCGCACAAAAGTGCGGCAATTAGTTACCTTCTAACGAGTAGAAGTGTCAAAAGGACAAAGCGATGGAAATAATGAATGGCCCTTAGCGCATGTTATGTATGCGTCACCTCGGGCATATAAAGCTCGAGCAAAACGATGCCGGTAGGTACGCGGTGTGTGTCACGCGTATACACGTGCTCTCGGCTCTGCGAACAAACGAGTGAACCCGAATGAAAGATCGTTTCAGCCGCTAAGGTTAACGCGCGCGCGGCCATTGCGAAATTACGAGGAAGATCCCGCGCGCTTCCCGAAGCGGCTCGGATTATTATACGGCAGGGGTTTCCACCCGGGTCTCTCGTTTCGCGAATCCCTTACGTGTCGCGGTGTGTGTCCCCAAGGTTCGAGCGAGAAAAAAGGGGTTGCGAAGAACGAAAAAAAAAAACACTGTTTTCGCATTACAAAGTTTTAATTAGTATGTTACATTTACTATATACAACACATACCCCGCAGACCGTCGCCGAGTACCCCCAGGAGTGTGCGTGCCCCTATTTGGGATTCTCTGTTATAGGGCAATGAAAATTTTATCAAGCCATTTCAAACACAGCACGCAACTCGTGTGTGGAAACTTCAGCGAATCCCTAAGAGATCGTCTCTTGAAGGAAAAACCTACGGACAACTCGCGAAGGTAAGAAGCCGGAAAACGCCCGTTGCTTGAAACACTTGCGCACGCCTACGTGCGTGTATATTGCGGGGAAAAGTACCTTAGTTTTGCCGCGGGACCCGAAATTAGATTTCGTTCGAGAGGAGACGTTCCAAATGTTCGTTCCTCTAACCTTCCCTTTTCTTTATTCCGTTCTTACGTCGCTTCTCTCTCCGCCACCCCGTTGATGTACATCAACTACCCGCTCCCACCTTCATTCTTTCGTTTCTCCGCGTCTTCACTCTGGACCGCGTTCTCTTCTTACGGCCGGCGGGGGTTTCTTTCTCGTTTCTTCCTTCCTTCCTTCCTTCCTTCCGCGCCGAGATTCCGCTTCCTCCGGAGACGCTCGACGACGTCGCGACGCTTCTTCACGTTCCGCGGCGCTATGCATATTTCACCGATTTTTATGGAATTCCTTGTAGACTTCTTTCTGTTTCCTCTTCTGCGTCCGCTTTCTGCTCTTTCTCCATTTCGATTACAGACTCCATTCTTTTTTCTCTTTCTCTCTCGCGTTTAATGTTCCTCTTTTATCTCTCGCCTCTTTATCTGTTTTCAAAAATTGTTCGTTGTTTGGAAATAACATAAGTGTACAAATGCCGATACTTGGTTTTCTATTTGTAAGAAGTTCAATTTTATTTAACGGGTGTTTGATGTGAAGATTCAATACGCAAAAATATTCTGTAATCGTATATTGCTTCTCGTGAAATTTGACAGTAGTCTCGTTTTATTTTTGTATTGGCCGTTCCCTTCTACTCAAAATGTTCAGTGTTTTTTAACATCCAATTTATGCTCGTTTAAAGTCTTTTATTAATTTTAATTGACATTATACGAGCTTAAGTAATTTTTATTATACATTTAAAAATGTTAATTGTATGTAATTTTGTCTTATTATATGTTACATTGCGATAATCACACTTTGAATTAATATTACGATAGTTGCATACGTCTTCTCATTTAGCAAGATTGTGACATTTATGTGCAGACGGTGCGTGGGTGTAAGAACATCGCGCCTTTTAAGTAATGCCGCAATACGTAATCATCAATACGCTTTTGCTCTCACGCACGAAGGCGTTTTAAATTAATTATACGAGCGAAACTGGATGGCATTAATCTCGCTAACCTAATTAGGAGCCGTGCATGTATCTTGCAGCGCAAGAAACAGTGTCGTATCCTGCAAACACTTTTATCCTTTCATTTACAAGTGCGATCGAAGATATATCTTTTTTCCACGTGCGCATTTGATCACTTTCGAATAAATGCTTTATATGTAAACGCGCAAAGTTCACTGCTGTGTGAATGACATTCTCATTTAAAAGAAAAAAAAACATTTCTCACATAAAAAAATTTTCTATTGTCCTTGCAATACTTTTTCTTTTATGACAATTGTTCGACAATGTGTATTTTATGTAAACAATGCGTCTATAACTAATTTAATTTTCTAGTAAACTTAATTCAACTAATTAACTTAATTAAAACATTCCAGTGGTAAAGGTTAACATTGTCTTGTTAATTAAGTCCTATCGCGCACCAAGACTTTCACTAGAGAAAAAGAGAAACACATATTAAATATTAATAGTCAATTGAGACTAATTGCTACTTTATCGTTAATAGACATATTTCTGAGACTTTTTGTCTCACAAAGCAGAATATTTTTTTAAATACGTATTTTTATTCTAGTTTCGTTCTTTCGCTTTACTGCTAATTTTTTTCTATACTTTTTTTCTATATATTTTTTACAAAATGTTATCAAATTTAAAAAAAATTAAATTGCCTTCAAATTAAATTTAAAAAAAATCAAATAAGAAGCACTTGCGAACACGATAAGGAAACGTGAGGTAAACTACACACGTGACACATTCAAGAGCGAAGTGTGCTAGAGACCTACTTTGTGATGATGCGGGTATGAAAGAAAAAAATCATAATGCGTGAGAACGGTTTTAATCGAGCGAGTGTAATCGCGCCTTGTTTCACATTATAATTGCATGTTGGAAGCCGCGAAAAAATAAACGAGCAACCGTAATCATATGTTTTCTTGTTTGATGTTGAATGAAAAGGATTATTACACACGGTGCATCGTGAAAAAAGACCACTTTAATGAGGTTAGGTCAGAAATTAAAGATGACAGTGTCAGAACACAATAAAAATATTTTATCTTTTTTTTTATTTTATTAATATTGTGTGTCAATAACACAGAAGTTCAGAGAGCTCTTAAATACGCAGCAATACAGATCGGAAGGATTTGCAAACTCAAATAAAGATACAAAGTAAATGCAAAGTTTATACACGTACAGAAATAAATATAAAATATAAAATAAATAAGTTAGAAATATGTTTAAATTCAAATTAATATTATCTTTTGTTCTCTCGTTTTTTTTTAAAGGTTTCTCGTAAGATTTTTTTCGGAGATCTCTCTCTCTTTTTCTCCCCGCTTTCAGCAACTATTTGTTATTCACGAGAAAGACAATTTTGCCTTCGGCGAAAGGGCTACGCCGGGCATATCGGCAACGATACATCCGAGACTCCGCCTGTCGGGCTTGCCTTATATTCCGTATATATCGCCCATGAGGCAACAACGTGCCTCCTGAGATCAGTATGACTGTCGGTGTGTACGGATACGACGTCAGTATGGAAATAAAGCACTTCCGAGCCCCCGCGAAAAATGCATACGTTCCCGTTGGCTAACCCTCGAAGCCTTCCTTCGAGATCCCTTCCGATCCCTCCTCGTCACAAGGTACGTCTTGAAAAATCCGGAACGCCACGCGATATACGGTCGCGATTAAAAGCACACGAGAAGGAAGTCGTTTACGCGCCTTCGAGAGATCGCGATGATATAATAAAAATTTACCTAGTCTTCAATTCGTGCATTGTCCCCGTGACAAACGTCTCGTGTTCGGTTTCGACGAATTTTAAGGAATTTAAATTCACCGAACTCAATGTGCGACTCATAAATATTAGATTTGTTCGAAAGAATTGCAGCAATTTTAATATAATTGACGACAGTTTATCAATAAATTCTTCATTGATGGACTAAATCGCGATGTTTTATCAGCGAGAATGATCACCGCTGCGTGACACGAGATACAGCCGAAATATTATATTGAATACAACGAAGCACAGCATGGCGCGGAAATCAACAATATCGTATTTATACAAAAAAAGTAGTTTTTTTTATTTTTTTTTTTATACAAAAATTGCTACGAGTTTTCCACATGACCTAATGTACATTCGTACTTTTACATTCGTTATCCTCTCGTCGAATAATATTTTCAAACAATACAACACAAGAAAACGCCAATATAAACTTGATATTGATATCAATCGGGGAATCTCGGCGCGCGATATCAAACTGATTTCCATCCTATCGCCGAGAATTAATTTGCTCACAATGTAACCCGTCGCGGTTCAACGCAAGCCGAGTTCATCTTTACACGCGGAAAACGTGTGAATTTTCTCATAGCTTTAGATTACACAGGAAGTTTCATGATTGCATTGTCTACCGCGAAGTACTAAAAAAAATCCCCAGTAACACACGAAATGGAGCAGACAAGTAATAGAGAAAGGAACCAGAGCGAGAAGTGCGTACCGATAGTGAACGGATTCGGAAAATCTGTAAGTAACGATTTTTAGCGTGGAGAGAGAGAGAGAGTAAGAGAAAGAGAGAGCTGGGTGCTAACTGTCCTAATCAAATGCGAGAGAAGCGATAGCGTTTCATTTACATAACCGTAATTCTACTTAGTGGCGGGCACCTAATTCCCTCATACGTTTCCGTTTCTCCGCCGCCGCCGCCGCCGTGCCAGAATTCGCGGTATTTAGGCGACCGCCGATTTAGCTCGGGAACTTTCACGAGAAGAGACAAACACTTTCAGACGCGCAAACTTGTAATCCACATTACGGCGGGCCAATCTCTGCAAATGGACTTGAAAACAACGTGTTTCTGCATTAATCCTATGCCGTTAATGCCGATATTTATGGCTTGGACTTGGCCTAATGTGTTGTTGCCGCGAATAGAGAATGACGATCACGTAGCATTCATAGCGTGTAAAAAATATGACGCAATGGCGATCTTATAAATATTTATTTCACATCGTCATATTATCAACCCTCGTGTTATTCTGAACCGTTTTTTTAACACTCTGAGAATTTGACGTATATTATTTGATTCCAAGATATGGGAAAAATTTTGCAAAAATTATAACATCTTTCAACTGTCAACTAACAAGTCCTGTTGTTTATTTAAAAACAGTTTTATACAATTTATTATTTTTATTTCTAAGTAATCTTTTTCAAAAGTGTTGTATAAAACAGAACTAAAGATTCAGAATTGAGGCTAAAATTATTTTATTGTAACATAAAATAAATCGAAGGATAAAGGGAAGAGAAGAAAAATCTTATTTATGCAAAGTATTCATGGACTTACCTATCCGGAAAAAAGGTAAAAACAGGCGCCAAGTACACGCGCACAAATACTATGTCCTCTCTTTATTTTATTATTGTTTTTATTTTATACAAATTCAAAATCCGAACACAACCAAAAAATTTATTTCTAATTACTTTTTCAAAAGTGTTCGATAAAACAGAATCAAAGGTTCAGAATTGAGGCTGAAATTATCTTATTGTAACATAAAATAAATCGAAGGATAAATCGAAGGAAGAGGATGAAGAAAAATCTTATTTGCAAAGTATTCGTGTACTTACCTTTCTTAAAAAAAAAGGTAAAAACAAGCGCCAAGTACACACGCACAAATACTATGTCCTCTCTTTATTTTGTTATTGTTTTTATTTTATACAAATTCAAAATTCAAACACAACAAAAAAATTTATTCTAATTACTTTTTCAAGAGTGTTGGATGAAACAGAACCCCAAAGGTTCAGAATTGAGGTTAAAATTTTTTTATTGTGACATAAAATAAATCGAAGGATAAAGAGAAGAGGAGAAATGAAGAAAAATCTTATTTACAAAGTATTCATGTATTTACATGAGGATCGTATGTAAATAAAAGAGTACACGCAGGCTTGAAAGTTCATTACATCCGGTGAGTGATAGCATATTGATTGCTCATCGGATATAAACTACAGACACACATAAGGGGAAGGGCTGTCTTTCGCGTATAAAATAATAAATTAAAATCCTAGTAAAGAAGGTGGATACGGAGCAAGTGGATGAGTTTTATGGCCTTGGCAGTATCGTTACTGCGTACTCCGTAACAATGAGCGTCTCCTAAACCGTATACGCTCTACTTATTTTACGTATCTGCAATACAGCAAGTTATGCATAACCGTTTGCCGGGACGAAACCATAAAAATGCAAGAACTTTTAAGATTATGCCACACTCGGGATTTTTAACGGCCGCGCTTTCACGACACGCGCGCGCTCATTTTCAACTTACGCGTCGAACTGCGAATCGTGAGTCGCGTAAAAGTCGTTAATACGCGCGCGACGGAAGGAAATAACGTTCGTCGCTTTTGCGTTTTCCCTCGTGCTTGATCGTATCAAGCCGATGTTTTGAGGTTGCTCTCTGTGTTTCCGCCGTGTGCATGTATATACAACGTACCACCTATCGCAGCGCACGCACGCACGCACGCAAGCACGCACTTGCGGCAGCGGACTAGACATATTCCGTATCCACCAGTTATATATTGTCGTCTTGCAAAGGCATGCAAAAACCGAGCGTTTGAACGCCCGCGGAAACGAGCACGGCGCGTTTTCACTCGAAACGAGATTCTCATAGGAGTCTCTCGGTCACTGTTTTGCCGGATCGTTAAACGAGGTTCTGAACTTTCACCTCGGCTGAAACCGCATAAGATGCGAGGCCGATCATATCCTACAAACGGCTGAGTTGTAGTTATGGTTTTTTACTGATTCTGAAGGCTCACACACGCATATTATAAGATATTGCAGCAGCGCTCAAAGACGAAGCAGAATTCGCTTTGTATGTAAAATCTTCGATATAATTTCTCTTATGAGAATTCGCGGAAAATATTGATTCGTCACAGGAAGTTTATTGTCATCGATAAAACAATCGAAGGGAAGGACAGAGCGAGCATCGTAACGTGTCCCTTTGGGAGGGAAACGACCCCATGAAACCGAACGAGAACTAGGCCCATGCAGTTCGCCAATTCGGGGGAGAAAAAAATTACACAGGCGTGGACTGGAAGGCTCCGCTAAGGAGCCCCGACCAGCCCGGGGCGAAACGCCATTGCGGATGTTAAATTAATGTTCAGCTTCCGCACGGGAAACCCCGTGTCTAGCCTCAATAATTTTGATACACCTTTCTTTAAGAAAGGAGGGGCAGGCAGGTTCCCGTGGCGGGGTGTGATGCAGCTCAGTTGCAGTCACAATGTTTCAGTTTAAGTTCAATATAATCGAAAAAATACTATTTCAAATAATATCCGATTTTTCGTGCAAAATCTGAAATTTTCTGCAACAAAACTGTTATTTCACGCAAGATTCTGACGAGATTTTAACGAAAGAAATGTGTCAAACAAAATACTAAATCCTAAATAAAAAAATCCGTTTTCTCTGCGTACGAACCGTGTGTTTAAAATCTTTTTGCCGGTTTCATCGGATTTCGGTGCGAGAGTCATCAATAGCGACATCGATCGGTAATCCGATAAAAATCTCGTTCGATATTGAAAACTTTCTCTGTGTATTTCGTCCTCAAAGAGGACCATTCAAATCGATGAGATTTCTATAAGCGAAGATGGGATAAGCCGCTGACGCGAGGACATGGCGAGGAATCGCAGCGTTCTGCGTTCTCGGACGAATATTTTGGCTCGAGATAGATAACGGGATCCGTGAAATTTTCTCACAACGGGGTAAAGATGATGTGTCCGCGTCTCTTCCTGCAATCGCTCTCGTAATGTCAGTGAGAGGTGAAAAGTTCTTGAGCAAGCAGACGATTCGTTTAATAACCCATTATCGATACCGGCCAACGAGTAATTATCACTTTCGCTTGCTTGCAATAAGAGAAATAGGATTGCGCAAACTTTCGTTTCTCGTGCAATTCATACCTTCTAATGCTAGTTTCTAGCCGTTCAGGCGTTTTTTTAAGCATACCGACAACGTTATACAATCGTTTGATGTGCTCGAACAATTTTTCGAAATTGAGCAACACGCAAATTGCGCCGCGAAGATCATGTTGTCGAATTGCAAGAACTTCGATTGTGATTTCTATTTCTTCTCGTAAATATTTTCGATATACAAACAAACATCGCATGCCGTTGACGCGTAAACATGGAAATATGATCGATCGTGAGTGTCGTTGTTCGCGGCCGAAACGTTCGAAAGAAAATATCGCAGAAGAACGCGTAACGCTTCGAATGTCGAGAAGTATTTACTAATCGCCGATCTCTGAAACTTCTTTACTGATTGCGAGATTCTTGGTTAATCGACCTGCAAGCAAAGAAAGTGAACGGCATCACGTTAGCAGCAATATACACCCGGCATCTTCGTTCAAAAATGGAAATCAAAAAGTCTCCGCAAGATAAATCAGAACCCGAGCGCAGGAGATAGAGAAAACTTTACAAAACTATTATTAAATATTTTCACAAAGGCACTCGTTAGGATTAACGATTAACTTATTTAAGTTACGCCAAGTTTGCTCTGCTGTCGATTTGTTGATCTCCTCTCGTTGATTGTTTCTCGCTCTTCGGCTTCACCGACCTGATCTCTTTCGTCGCGTATTTAGTGTTGTAGAACAAAGCCACCGACGGTAAACTTGGCAAATACTTTTCGTTCCTCCTCCTGTCATTGTCAGCCTTCTCGATCCGTTCTCGCAGGTCGTTATTCTGCGCCTGACTGTCCACGGTTATAAAATGACCATTGACAGCGGCGTCAGTCGTTTGCAGATTGGGACCGAAAACTTTTTCTAGTTTCTGAGCCTGCGGCGCGCCTTGCAATTCTATAACGCCGTTTTCCGGCTGCTCTATGACAGCCAGTATGTCCTGAAGAAGGCCATTAGACAGTACCTGGTCGTGCCTGATGCTACCGTCCGAGTTCTCCGTGTTCAATTCTCCGTTCGCCGGTTGTATCTGCAACTTGTAGATGCCCTTGGAGCCTTGAATCTCAAAACCGTCGGCACCGTCCGAAGTCAGCTGGTGCGCCAGAGACAGCGCCTCGCTGCCCTCGTTGGTTTTCAAAAATTGATTAACGTCCATTTCGTTCGATTCGAGATTCTTTCCCTGACTGAGACCCTGAGCTGTCAGGCTGGCGGTCAGCGCTTCGGCCGAATAAGATTGACTAGACGAGAGCTCGTTCGGAACGTCCGCGACGGACGTGTGAATCTTGGAATTGCTCGCCTCATTGGACGAATCGTAAATCAGTCCTACGGGATTGCCGTAGCTGTCCTTCAGATTCGTCTTCTCTTGCTCGTTGTGCTGCAGATCCAGCGTGTTGACCGGCGGTCCTCCTAAGAAATTATCCAGCGGTTTCGTGAGCGGCAACGAGGGCAAATCGCTCTCCGCAAAGCTCGTGGCCAGGGAATTCGCGAAACTCGGAGAGAGATTTTCCGCGTTTCCGACGACGGTTTCCGTAGTTTTAAAATCGAGCTGCTGCTTGTCGCCGAAATGTTGCGTGCCTTCGTGCGCGAGTAATCCATTATTCAGCGACAGTTCCCCGCTCGAGGGCACTTCGCCTCCTGAAGATAAGCCTCCGCTCAAGTGTAGCTCTCCGCTAGAATGTAATACTCCGCTTGAAGGTAAACCAGTGGCTGAAGGTAGCGCTCCGTTCGCGGACAACGACTGCGAGGAATCGCAATTGTTATTGCCGCTGATGGGAAATGGCACGACGGGTGTGCCGTATGTTGTTGTTAGCACGTTGTCGATTCCGTTGTAGAGATTGTTGCCGAAAGACGTCGAGACGAATGAGGTCGGTGGTCCGAAGTTAGGCGCCCCGTAAGTTAAATGAGGCGTTTGCGTGTTGAAGGCGTTAAATGACAATGGCGTTCCGTATTGGACGTGAGGCGCCGCGATTGCGGAATTTTGCTCGTTGAACGAACCGGCTGATGCAAAAGAGCTGGCGAACGAATTGCTGGCTCCCGATGCGTGACGGAAAGACACCGGCGCGTGAACACTCGGTAACTGTTGTTTTGCGGGCGGTAAGTACTTGTGAATGTTTGCCAGCAGTCGTGTTGGTATCGGTTCCCTGAATTTGATCGGTTCTCGGTTTTGCGGCGGTGTTAAAGAACTGAAAGGAATTGGCGGTGGCCTGAACGGGCCAGGGAGTTTGTGATAGTGCGGACCTTGTTTGTAAAAAGAATTTCCAAATGACGGGAACGAATTTCGTCCGCTTTGCGCCGCGGGATAAGGTCCGTTAGACGAGTATGAAGAAAGCGGCACGCCGTAAGTATTTAAAGGCGGAGGAGGAATCAGAGATCCACCAGATAGAGGATTTTCCAAATTAATTGCGAGTGAGGGCACATTGTAATCTTCCGGTTGTTTCTGTAACGGTAGCTGTTGCACGGACAGATCGTTTTCTAGATTTTGAAAATCGTGAGAATTTCCAGCATTGCTAAAACCATGTGTTTCGCCATCCGCCGATTCCGAGTGATGTAAAAGAATGTTTTCCAGTTGCTTAAAATAAAAATTTCCATTTAAATCAGCAAGCGCGTTCGACGGCGTGCCATATTGCGAGCTTAATTGCTGTCGACCCGATTTGTGATCGGTCGTGCCGGTTACCGCGACCTGACCTTGATTGTGCAGAGGTTCGTGCTGCGGTAACGGCGGGGGCGGTAAACCGTTGTTCTCCGAGGACGCGGACGACTCGTGCACGGACGTCTTCAGATTCTGATCCTCGGGGTTGCGTATCGGCGCGCCGTAAGAATCGCTGGGGACGTGCGGAGAAACATTCAGAGATGCGTGAGACAGTTGCGCTCCCGAAGAAGACGAGCTCTCGATGTGGTTTTGCTTCCCGTCAATCGGCGGACCGTACATATCCGTCGGTGGACTTTGATTAGGAGCGGGCAATCCCGCGATAGGCTGCCATCCATCGTACTTGATGTCAGGGGGTGTGGGTGGCGCTGGAACTCCTGGCGGAGGTGCTGGCGGCGGAGGTCCGTATATATCACCGGCTGGTGGACCGTATTGCGGTTGCGGTTCGGATACGGGCGGCGGCGGTGGACCGTACTCGTCATTGGGCAAAGGATTAAACTGAATAGCTAATTTCGGAGGCGGTGGTCCGTAAGTTTCGAGCGATATAGGAATAGGTGGACCGTGGCCTGGTTTAAGAGGCTGACTCGGCGTACCGATCAACTTCAATGGCGGACCGTAATGAGGTTTCGGTGATCGAAGCAGCGCGAACGAAGCAGACGGCGACGTAAAGTGTTGTTTCAGCAGTCCATAATGAAGTTTAGGTGGACCGTAAGTAAGCTTTGGAAGGAGAGGCAGCCCGAAACTTTGTTTCGGCGGTCCATACGAAGCGGGTGGCGGTCCAAATATAGGAGGCGGTAATTCTGGCGGGGGTGGCGGGTAAATAGGCGTCGGCCCGTGATCGCCAACTAATTCCGGAGGTCCATACACCGGAGCTGGTCCTTTGAAACCGGTTGCCAACGGCGGTCCGTACGTGTCGGATGGAGACTCAAAAGAATTGCTTATTCTATCGTCAGCTTTGGTCCTGAGTTTCTCTTCTTCTTTCGCTACCTGCGAAGTCCCCTTGTTGACTACCGCCTGTACTTGATGTCCGATTAGCAGGATGCAGAACAGCGCAAATAGCATCTAAAAGAAAAATCAAACAACTAGAATCGAAATGATTAGCTTCCTTAATTGAGCGATAATTGATTTCGTTGAAAAAAATACACTTATTCAGTCGAGTAAAGTGCCGAAATTATAACATGCTCTAATTAGCTTGATCAAGTCTTAAGAATAGCTTCGCGGTACATTACTGCACGTATACGCTACTCGTGTACTGTGTGGCAACCTGTATTCGAGGCCGTGAGAACTTTTGTATTACACACGCCTACGCCAGGGAAGACACCTTAACGTATGTGAAAATTATGTAAAGCCGTGCACATTCTGAGGATTAAAGAGGCGTGAATAATTACGTCAATTGTAAGCGGAGTGGCGACTGTTGCATGAAGCAAGTTGCGAAAAATGGAAGAATTCCTTTTTAGGTGCTAATTCTGTTCGGATAAGTGAGAGTTAATTAGCATCTGTTTTTCGGCACGAAGAACCGCCGCTTATATTTGCATTTCACGAAATGAACAAGTGCTTTTGAACTCTCCGAAAACGTTTTTTGTATTTCACGTAGACTCTAGAGTTACATGCTAAGATCGATTATTCTCATCGGGAAAAGCAATGAGAATGTACAAGCTCATCGCTTGTCAATGCCGACAAGAAACCATCGCGACTTTTCTCTTAAGTGGGACAACGGCCGAGATGCACGGCTAACATAATCAATCGTACTTTCTCTAAAGACCGCGGGAAATGTCCGCAACCCGGCAATGTATTGCAATAACAGCGATTTCATGTACTTGCGTTTTCACGGATGCTTTGATAGTCCTATTTTTTTTTTACCGTGATGTTTATTCAACTTGCTCAAACATTCGCACACACAAGTTTTTCGCTTAACATCAGTTGCTTGGAATGACAATTCAAATATTTTATTTGCAGCCGATATTTGTCTTACTTTTGTAATTCCGTAGATTATGTTATTGCGAATATTTGATGACGCGAACCGATAGCATTATGTATCAAAAAATCATTACCGCACAGTGATTATATCAATGAGAACGCATTGCGGAGTCTTCGGATCGTAATCTGTCTTTCATGGTCATGAGCGCGTGCATTGATCACTAACGCGCGTGTAATTCAAACCTTATCTTCTCGAGATAATTAACAATTACATAGTTCGTAATTATAGATAACGACTTTTACATCTGCGTGCCGATCCGCACTTTTTACTTTGCATACGGAAATGTATAAGATATCTGCTGCTTTCGCCTTCATGCATATCGCCACTCACGCGGACACCAATAATCTATATTTGCTGATAATTCTATATGCAGTCATTTTTCAATTATATTTATTTACTTTCACTTTTTTCAGTTTTATATGTGATATATTATTTTTTATTAAGTAAATGTTCTAATGGACCGGATATGTGTCGATGGCCGGACATTTATTACGGAAATAATTTGATGTAATATCAAACATAACAAATTTTTTAACGAATTAATAAAAGGCGTACAGTTTAAAACTAGCAATGAAATTTCACAGGTAATAAGAGCCGATACGCTGGATGTGTTTTGCGGAATAAATATATATCCAAATATATATTTATATTGTAGGAGTGTAAATTTTTACACATTATTTTTGAATTGAAATTTTCAATTTATAAATCCATATAGGATGCTAGATTTGCATCACGTATATGAGAATACAATTTTCTCTTCCCAATTAATTTAGAAATTATATTGCAAAAAAAACAAATAAATTTCTCCCAAGTTTTTAAGTTATTATTATATATTATTATATTTATATATATTATCATATTATTATATATATTATATTTTTAAAAATATGGTTTTTAAATATTCGTTCTTCTAACTTTACATATTGATATCGTGTTACAATTAGTTGTTTAAAAAATGTCCGGCTAGTAAATAACTCGTTCGGACATTTACTTTATTACATTACGCGCGCAAGTTGTTTCATAATTTGTTGATTGTTCGAGAATCGAATTTGTGTAGCGTGCAAATTAGAAGAAATCTCGTTTCGACCAATACTTCAAAGTGATCGTTATCGGGGACCGATAAGAAACCGGCAATTACTTAATCTCTGCCTGGGAATCGTCGCGGTGCAATTATCGATAATGCCTCTAAGACTCCCCCTATCGTGCGCTCCTTTCATAATGCACGCGCCCCCTCTTATTAGTACGGAAATTTATTCACATTGAGGGTGTAACGTTATTTCAGTCTCGTAGAGAAATCTCCCAGCGCGCGCGAGCGCGCGCTCCAGCATGTGCTCTGTTCCTTCTTTCGTTTCTAGACAAAAGTGTGATACGACGCGCGGTATACATGTGACGCGCGCACTTGAAAAACCGATCGATCACGGAAATCCGTGTTTCGTGTGACACGTGTGAATGACCGCAAATTGCAACTTGCGGGATTGAAAAAATCAATAACGAGAAGACAAATAAACTAACTAAAATCAAATTAACACATCTTGAAAGTAAAGGGCACGCATTTCGTACGGCGACGTGCTAAATAAATAGCTCGCGACGATGTGAGAAAAAAAACCACTCGCACGAGTGCTCTACCGTGCACCAGATTTGCTTTGATATAAAATGTATTTATCGCACTTTTTTATTTAATCCTAAGGAGAGATGAAAGTTTCGCACGGAAACAAAGAACGACAATTGGAGCTCGTCGTCGTCTGCGACCTACCTTGAATCTAACCATGATACACACGCGCATAAACTGCAGTCTCTCTTGGCACTACACACAAATTATCTGACACTGCGTGGATTTCCTCGCTCTTTACACGGTCTCCCTGTACTTTTCGCCGCCGCACTTCTCTCTCTCTCTCTCTCTCTCTCTCTCTCTCTCTCTATTTAAAAGGAAGTCGCGTCTATCCCAAGCGTTGTCGTCTGCGATTTAACGGTGGCTTTTCGTATCACACGTCGCGCACATCATAGCGGCACTTGTCAGCCCGCAGCTTCTTTGACGGACGAGCACGACAACTCGCCGGTACCGACACAAAAAATGCTCAGTCTCGTATGAAGCCTCCGCTTATATAGACTCCGAGGGGACCTACGAGTCGCGGAGGAGTCGTCGACTGAGGTTGCCGGGTGAATCGTGGAAAGGAGATCCGGGGAAAAGGAGGAGAGAGTGAGCTCGCGCCTAAGGGTACGGGAGAGAGAGAAACAAGGAGAGAGGTGTACAGGTAAAGAGATGACGCTACGCGAGGAGAGGACGAGCGGCCGAGAAGATGGAACCCTCCTCATACATGTAGAAAAAAAAAAAATTCTCTTTGTAGAGAAAGTAGGCTAGGCCCTGCCTCTGTTTCTCCGAGCGAGTCGAAGATGCAACGCGCGTGTATGTGTTTCCCGGTCCTCGGCGCGTCCATCGAGTGAAACCGGTTGTTGATTCTTTCCTCAATTGATTAGTTCTAAACTAAACAGTTTCTTGGCCAAACAAGCGTCCACTTGTCGCGACTTCTGACTCGTATTACTAATCAAGTACTAGTCAGCAACCGGAAAAACTGACCAGGAAAACTAACCAGGAAAACTAACCAGTTTTCTCGTTTATTGTTTTGTGTTTGTTTAATATAAATATTAATCAATAGACATTTATAGATCAGGAAAACCGACTTGTTATATTCTGTTCTAATTTCTACTCGGGAAAATTATTTGATACGCGACAGACGCAATCGAAGCTGACTGATGACTGGCAGATATGACGTTTAAGAGTCGTTATAATACTAGTTCTTATTTAAGATTTTTGCTGCACGCTTATTGTAAAGGATTGGCCAAGAATCACTGATGCATCATTAAGTCATGAAGGATGTACATTAAGAGTGTTTCATCGCGCACATGCATAAGAAATCTTTTACGCAACGCGACGTAATAACGCGCGCCCCGGCGTCGAATCGCGAATTGGTGTAATCTTTAATTATTACTGATTAATTGTCGGTATCAGACGCAATTCAGCGAAATAAGCTTTGCTTTTTAACAAAAACAACGTAGAATAATTAAGTAAATGACAATCGAGTCAACGCGGTTATTACTGCATTCAAACGGTCTCTTTATTCAAAGCAAATTTCGTCGCGATTCTCATCAGTTCAAAAATGAAGTCTTAAATCATTGTTAGCCAATCAGTGGATGTTTTACCGTATTGCAAAACAATAATCTTGCATAATTAACCGTCTTACATAAACAACTTCTTTTACTTGTTCAATTTTAATTAATACTTTTTTCTGAGATATTTCAATCACCAGACAGGCACCATCTGCGGCTGAATCAGCGGATGTGCTGATGACACGTTCAGTTCTCCGCGAAATCCCATAAGTTACAATAGAGATAGTGTCTCGAGAAATTGAATCTGATATTTATATAATATAGCTTCGTCTTTAATTTCGTATTTTACGCGTTTTTTTTTTTTTTTTTTTTTTTTTTTTTTAGTAAATTTTCCAAGTTTTTTCGATCCGTCGAACTTACGAAAGTTAGCTTTGCATTATCTAGACTTCAACGAAAGCAAAATGCAAAACCGCAAAAATTACAGACTCTTTCTTCGCTCGTTAGATCACACTTGCAGACCACGTTTATTTACACGCCGTGTTTTTGTACATCATAAGCACAACAATTAGCGTAAGATTATCAGTCCGAGCGGAATTTATCCACGGTCAAGGTGAACGAACTCTCGACAGACATTAAAGTTTTAGGGTCACGTCGAGTGGAATGCGCGCAGGTGCGGCAACATCTTGTGTGTGTCTTCGTGCGCGCGTCGTCAGGTGGACTTTCTTCTTTCTTTCGCTCGAGGACAGCGTGGTAACACACACGCTCCGGGAGAAATCAACAAACGAGACATTTGTTGTCCGGCCATTCGTTCATTCTTAAGCTAACGATATTTTTGGAATAAGTCACATCTCTTCTGTCATCTTCCAAGCGCTACTGTGCGTGCCACATTAGAAGTAAAAGTACAACTTTCTTCGGTGGACATCTCCAAGGCGTGTGTGTTGCTACCAAGGAAACTTAAAATTTCTAATCGATTTTCGGTGTGCTTCGCGCTAATTAAGTACTCTCAGAACCACGCCTTTATCGTGTCGAGAAAAATTCTACACTTTTTATTCGAGGAAAATGATAGACTATTTATTCATTTGAATAACATTTGACTTTTTTTAATTTTTCGATTTTATACCAATTAAATTAAATTATATATTAAAAATATTAAAAATTGAAATAATTTTTCTTTAAAACTAGCAAAGAAATTTCACAGGTGATAAGAGACGATCGCGAGATGTTTTGCGAATAAATATATTTAAATATATTTATTAATATATTAACAATTAATAAAGAATCTTTAGGCTCACTACAAGAAATAAGAAATAAGTAAATTTGGTCAACCGAGCCGTTTATGCAGGATGTTGTGCAGAAATAAGCATGTATATACATACGAATACATATATGTATACGGGTTCACAAGTACATTTTTACAAGTAAGGTTTTGAATTGAGATTTCAATTCTTAAAATCATATAGGATGCTAAATTTGCATCTCATATATGAAGGACCCCGAATACCCCCCCTCCAAACTAATCCTATATGATTTTAAGAATTGAAATCTCAATTCAAAAACTCACTTGTAAAAATTTACTTGTGAACCCGTATACATATATGTATTCAT